>CATOTO010000289.1:0-22270 GCA_951812925.1 Calliopum simillimum | reverse complement strand
TTATTTGATGTTGAGATTTAAAGTTTGTATATTAAACAAATTTCTGTTGTTTTTTATAAGTTTTTCTTCCCTTCTTTTGATAAAAAATGTTATATACTCAAATTTGGAATCAAAAACATTTTTTCAAACAGAGTTTGAAAAGTTTACAAAAAATCATACGCAATAAAATAAAAAGAAAAAAAAAAAAAACAAATCAAAAATATTTTTTTTATCATAACCCCAATGTGCACAAAAACGGATGAGGATCCGTTTCGAATCCATTACGAGTTCATAAAGGTATAAAAAACATAATCCGCGGTAACGGATCCATTTCGAACCCGTAAACGTACATCAAAAACGAATTCAAACGCTTTGTTTAGATAAAAAAAAAAAAAACATTTTGAAGCGCTTATTAGCGAATAAAAAAAAAATTAAATTCCGCAGTGCGGGCCCGTTTCGAATCCGAAACTTATGTAAAAACGAATTCAAAACGGATTTGCTTTTAAATATGTTAATGCTGTATATTTACAGAAAAAATACCGTTTTGATGCCCCTATTAGCAATTAAAAAATAATAAAAGAAAAAAAAGGAAGAAAAATAAAGGGTAAAAATCCACCTCTGGTAGGATTCGAACCTGGGCAAATCGTTTCGATTCCGTAAATACTTCAAATACGAACTCAAAACGGATTTGCTTTATTTAATTTTTATGATAAAAAAAATATTTTTGATTTGTTTTTTTTTTCTTTTTATTTTATTGCGTATGATTTTTTGTAAACTTTTCAAACTCTGTTTGAAAAAATGTTTTTGATTCCAAATTTGAGTATATAACATTTTTTATCAAAAGAAGGGAAGAAAAACAACACAGAATACTTATAAAAAAACAACAGAAATTTGTTTAATATACAAACTTTAAATCTCAACATCAAATAAGTCTTCATCAGTTAAATAAACATCATATCGGCCAATAGCCTAGTTGTCTAACGTCTCGTATATGAAAGAGTAATACCCCGGGAGCCTGAGTTCGACTCCCGGCCGGGCTAGTAATTTTTTTTTTTTTTGTTATTTTGTTTTTTTTTAATTAAAAATAAGCGCTTCACCCTGTTTTCTTTTTTTTTTATAAGCAGCATTAACATTATTAAAAGCGAATCCGTTTTGAATTCGTTTTTGATGTATGTTACAGGTTCGAAACGGATCCATAAAAGAAGAAAAAACTATTCGTTTTTTTTTTAGGAATCCTTCCCGCAAACGGATCAGTAACGGATACGTAACGGATTCCGTAACGGATAAAAAGAACGAAAATATGAACCCGTTACGGATCCGAAACGAGTCCGTTTGGCACACTGGGTAAAAATTAAATAAAGCAAATCCGTTTTGAGTTCGTATTTGAAGTATTTACGGAATCAAAACGGATTTTCCCAGGTTCGAATCCTACCAGAGGTGGATTTTTACCCTTTATTTTTCTTCCTTTTTTTTCTTTTTATTATTTTTTAATTGCTAATAGGCGCATCAAAACGGTTTTTTTCTGTAAATATACAGCATTAACATATTTAAAAGCAAATCCGTTTTGAATTCGTTTTTACATAAGTTTCGGATTCGAAACGGGCCCGGAATTTAATTTTTTTTTATTCGCTAATAAGCGCTTCAAAATTTTTTTTTTTTATCGAAACAAAGCGTTTTGAATTCGTTTTTGATGTACGTTACGGGTTCGAAGTGGATCCGTTACCGCGGATTACGTTTTTTATACCTTTATGAACTCGTAATGGATTCGAAACGGATCCTCATCCGTTTTTGTGCACATTGGGAACGCACAGACAAACTAAAATTTTTATACCCTACACCCAGGGTATGTTCACTTTGTCCTTTCGTTTCGTGGCAGTTATGGAAAAGTATATTTATTCTTGATCAGCGTCACCTCCCGAGTCGATATTGCTAAGTCCGTTTAGCTGGGTGTGCGTGGAAATACATTTTTAGGGAAAACTGAGCAAGATATACGTAATTCAATGAAATTTGGTACACTGCCTCCGTCGTCAAAGTTAGCTCATGGGATTGAAAATGAGCAAAATTGGTCAAAGCACACGCCTACCGCCAATGCAAATAATATTTTTCACGACAATACAACCAAAACACACATAAATACTAAGAATTGTAAGTGCAAGCTCTGAGAAAAAATTGGGTGAATTCAGACAAGAGGGCGTGGCACCTCCCATGTAAGCGAAACCTTCAAAACGCTATACTCAAAGCGTTTTTTGAGATAGTCGAACTAAATTTTACTTAGGCTTGAAGAACTTTAAATGCAAGCTCTGATCAAAAACTGGGTGAATTCGGATAAGAGGGCGTGGCACCTCCCATATAAGGAAAAGTTTTAAAATGCTATACTGAGAGTTTTTGAGCTAATTAATTTTTTGAGTTAATTGAGCCAACTAAATTTCACTCAAATACTAAGGACTATAAATGCACGCTCTGAGTAAAAGCTAGACGAACTCGGACAAGAAGGTGTGGCACCTCCCATATAAGCAAAAGCTTCAATACGCTTTACTGAAAACGTTGCTTGAGAAAATCCACCAAATTTCACTCAGACACTAAGGACTGTACATGCAAGCTCTGAGCAAAAACTGGGTGATCTCGGATAAGAGGGCGTGGCACCTCCTATATAGGCAAAATTTTCAAAATACTGCAGTGTAGGGTACTTAATGTTTGGCAAGGCCAAAGGTTTCACCCTTACTAGTTATATATAAGATATGAACTTTTTGACGCTGAGTCCGACTGCATCCTCACAATTGCTCATATACATGCAGGATTTTTAGATATTCTTACTTGGCGTAGCCACAGGAAATAGTAAAATTATTTTTTTTTGATTGCAACAAATAGCCACACCCTTCCTTATCAAAATACACTATCGCGCTTTTCCAATATGACTCTTACTTTCAGAGAAGAAAACGTAATTTATCCTCATAAAAAGGACGACATATTTTGGAAGTTTGACATCGCCCATTTCTTTTTATCTCATTTCCACTAACAAATTTCATACTCTACAGTAGATTTTAACTCATTTTGAGTGTTTTTTGGCCATGGATCGGTTTTTCGATAATAATACGAGTATAATTTCGTCCTTTGTATAGAGGCTGAAATACTTTTGCTTCAAAGGATCATAACTCGCAAAGTTAGAGTCATATTGGAAAACCCTGATGGCATGATGGTATGCTTGGGTAAGAAAGAGTGTAGTTATTCAATGCCATTTAAAACAAAGAATTTCACTTTTTTCTGTAGTTACGCCATAAGCCTGAAATCAGCGTTTTCTCCAACTTTAAACCTGAATATTTCAAAATTCTGCTGGTACACGTATATAAAAAAATTTGACGACAAGTTCAGATTTAGCGTCAAAAAGTACATAAGACTGCATGTATGAAATAAAAAGTTCAATTAATTTTTATCAGAAACCACAATAACTTTATCCATAGAAATCAGATTGACAACTTTAAGGTAGCTGGAAACGCTGGAAAATCCGGAAATCGCGTAAAAGTTGGAAAGAATTGAAGGCACTGACTAAACACTGTGCACGATGAAGTGGTCTTGTACGAGTACAGGACTTATCCCCCGTGAGATGTCAAAGTAGATGACTTCTTATGAGAAAATTAAGAATAAACCTTTTTTATATGAAAAAGGGTATAGTTTCGAAATTATGTTAAGTCTCTGTCTCTCCCTCTTAGGATGCGATATATTAATAAACATTTTGTGATAGAGGACTCAATTTCAAATATTATGTTCTAAGTCAAGTCAAGTTAAGAGATTAATTCTCATATGTAAGTACCTATATATGGGAATTTGGATTAAAAATCTTTATTCTGGCTCAGCATTCTTTGATTTAAAGCTCAAAATTTAACACTTTCAACTGTCTATCTTGTAAAAGTTTCGTTTAAAATAAAATTTCCATACATAAAATTCTCTACAGACTACATCCAACTTAAAATTTCCAGTCTTAAAGCATTTAAGTAATTCATTTTCATCAACACCAAACGAAAAATCAATATTTTAGTCACAACAACAAGAGCAAAAACAAAAGCACAAGCAACGAGAAATCAAAATGAAGCCGTGCATCTAAAATGGTAGCTCTGGGTGCCTACATACCAGCAAAAAATACTCATGCAACCCAACTTTGAAGAGTGGACTTTACCAAAATTTGCACTGTGGGGCAAGTGTGAAAAAAAAGATTTGCTTGAAAGACGCCATTTTTATTTTTTCGCCGTAAATAAATCAAGCAAAAAATAAATTTATGTATGTAAAAAATATAAAAAAATTATTTTGTAACACTGAGAAAAACGAGACTATCAAATAAGAAATGATGTGTGATAAAACTTGTATTATAAAAAATATGTACCACAGTTATCTTGATTTGATATATGGGCATTTCCATGGTGTAGCACTCGGCCGTCGAACATATTTGAAGTTAAAACTAGTAAGGGTGGTATCTTTGGCCTGGCCAAAAACTAAATACCCTACACTGCATTTCAAGTATATTATTAGGAGAGTATAAGAACAAATTGCTTATATGGGAAGTGCCACGCCCTCACCTCCGAGCTTACCTTGATTTTGCGTAGAGCTTGCATTTACTGTTCTGAGTGTTTGAGTAAAATTCGGTTAGGTTTTCTTAAAAAGACCTTTCAGTATAGCGTTTAGAAACTTTCGCTTATATGGGAGGTACCACGCCCTCTAATTCTACTTCGCCTACTTTAAGCTCAGAGGTTATGATTAATGTTTTTCGTGTTTGAGTGAAATTTGGTTGGATTATCTCAAAAAACACTTTCATTATATAATTTTGAAACTTTTGCTTACATGGGAGGTGCCACGCCCTCTTGTCCGAGTTTCCCTAGATCTTACGCATAGCTTGCATTTATAGATCCGAGTGTTTGAGTGTAATTTGGTTGGGTTATCTCAAAAAACGCTTTCCGTATAACATTTTGAAAGTTTTGTTTGTATCGGGGGTGCCACGCCCTCTAGTTCGAATTCGCCTAGTTTTTGCTCAGAGCTTACAGTTACTTTCCCTAGTGTTTATGTGTATTTTGCTTCTGTTATTGCAAATAATACTCTCATTTTTGCATTTTGAATATATTTTTTGTATGGGCGGTAGGCGTGTCCGTTGACCGATTTCGCTTATTTTCAATCCCCCGAGCTAACTTTTACGACGGAGGCAGAATATCAAATTTCATTGAATTATGTTGGTCAGTTTGCCCAAAAAATGTATTTCCACACACACAGCCACCCAGCCAGCCACCCAGCCAGCCAGCCAGACAGACGGACATGGCTATATCGACTCAGGAGGTGACGCTGATCAAGAATATATATACTTTTCCATACCTGCCGCACCTCCTTCTCTGCGTTACAAACGGAAGGACAAAGTGAATATACCCTTGGTGTAGGGTATAAAAATGTCAAAATAAAACGGATCTTTATTTTGACAATAGGCTTAAATTATACTTAACTTAATTAGCCCTACAATTTGTGCTAAGATTGATTTTGGGCAATTTTTTCGTTATTAAAATAATTGCAAAAAACTAAAAACTAACTTCCACTGTTAATACAATACCATGGTTCAAAAATCAAAATCTTCCACGCGGAATATAGACGCAGTGTGTTACACAACGCGTTGTTATCTCCGACATTCACCACTAATTCAGGCGTACGGCAGGGGTGTTTACTATCACCATCTCTCTTCCTTTTAGTTCTTGATGATATCCTAGATAAAGCTCTTAATGAGGCCAAAAGGGTAATCCAATAGAGCTTTACCGAACATCTGGAAGATCTCTACTACGCTGACAATATTTACCTTCTATCGTCCAAACACTCAGATATGCAAAGCAAAATTGAAGACCTTGTCTTGGAATCACAAAAGGCCGGCCTAAAAATCAACGTATCCAAGACTAAAAGCATGAAGCTAAACGCAAACAGGAATGACATCACGTTTAGAGCTGGCAGTGATGACATCGAAAACGTCGATAGCTTCACGTATTTAGGCAGCATTATCTGCATGGATGGTGGAGCGAAAGAGGATATCAACTCAAGAATAGCAAAAGCGAAAGGCGCGTTTGCCCAACTGAACAAAATATGGTCTTCTTCCGTTACATCCACCAAAACCAAAGTGCGCATTTTTGATTCGAATGTGAAATTGGTTTTGTTACAATATATGGGTGCGAAACATGACTTGTTACTGAACAACTGACAAATAAGCTGCAAGTATTCGTCAACAAATGCTTAAGGCGTATACTACAGGTTTGTGGCCTCGCAATATATCAATTGCCGAGCTACATCAAAAATGCAATCAGAGAGCTATAGCAAACGAGGTCAAGCTGCGCAAGTGGAGATGGATTGGTCACACTTTCCGTAAACCACACAGAGAAGTTTTTCGCCAGCCTCTTGATGAAATCCACAAGGCAGTAGAGAACGTGGAAGACCCAAAATCAACTGGAAAAGGAAATCCAAGAATCGGGAAAGTCGTGGCAAGAGATCGCAATGGATCGCAATAAATGAAAGCGTTTCATATTGGCCCTACGCTCCTCCTAGTAGTTAAAGGAGAATACAAACATGTTATTTGTCCCAATCCATTTTACATAAGTATGTACTAAATCTCATTAGTGATAAATTTTTTAGGGGCGTTCCCAGTGAACATTATTTTTTCCAGCCCTATGTACACATTTATCAAATCTCATTTTTATGCGTTTAATATTTTCAGAGATATGATCATCTGTCTCAGTACTCGTTGTCTTAGTGCTTTTTACATGTGCACCAAATATGATCCATGAACGTTAAATAGTCGCAGAGATATGTTGATTTATTTTTTTGGCTCACGGCTTACTTTTCTGTGGAAATACCGGCATAATTTCAGTAGTGAGAGCTGGCACATTATTATGGTTTAAATTCCCTGGTTTTTGGTTGTCCAACAAAGTTTCGAAACTTTTTGATAAGCAGTCTTTCGTACGCCATTTCGCAGTTACTGTCTGTCCAGTGTTCAGAGGCACAGCATCTACAATTTTTGCTCTGGTGAGGTTAATAGACATCATCACATTTCTGATTTCAATCTTGTTTTAATAGGAAGATTCGCTCCTTTCGGGCTTCATATCATGGACTGTTGTTTGGTTTTTGGGTTGTACTTATTGAAATTGCGAGATCGTTTGTTCAGAAAGTATTGGCCAAAACGTACTCAAGCTTCATTTTGGATCTCATTTGAAATTCCCTTTAAGCAAATCAGTTAGATTTCATCGTGATTTTCATAGCAGATCATGAACCAATATTCGTGACACCGCAATGGAGTTTTTCCGCAAGCCAGTAGAAACCATTTCTTGTATCAATCGTGGACCTTCGTCAACGAAGTACTATAGCCTTGACTAAGGCTAAATTTCTCTCATCGATCAAAGATTTTGGCCGACCTGCTCGTAGTTCGTTCTCAACAAAAAAAATTTTTAGTCTGGAATGTATGAAACCACATTGAAACAGTCTGAATAAATAGAAGGTGAATTTGTTCCGCATGTAGTTTGGCATTCATTGAACATTTTTATTGGTAAAGAATCGTATAGTAAATTTTTTACTTTATTTCTCTATGTGTACCAACATTAGAATTTTTGTAAAAGCACCCACCAGCACAGCAAATACTCAAATCTTATGTTTTTTTAAGTTATTTTTTTAAGTAAAATTTTATAAAATCGAAAAAAAATAAGAAAATTTCAGCCAACGACAAAAAACATGCCATTCCACAATACAAAATTTCTCATGCTACAACACCCTACATACTTTTCTTGCAATCCTTAAATCCCTTAAAAAATATACATAAGGCAAAGGAAGAAAAGAAAAAAACATACAACAAATAAACATAATAAAAAAAGGACCTTTTTATGTACCTACCTATATCTTTATACGTTCTGTTTTTATAGATATGAAGAAAAAAGGACGAAGAGGAAGAAAAAATGTCTTTGATTTTATTGGTCAGAATTTATTTGGAACGACAATGACCCAAGTTGGATGCTTGCAAAGGACACAATTGGTTTGTCACACACACAGTACAGTGAGTGAGTGTCCCTAAAAAATTGTTGTTGTTGCGCACAGGGAGGAGTGTCACCAGATACCAACTGTAGTTGCTGTTGTTGTTGTTGAATCTCCCAGCAGCCGCCACCCCATTCAGTGAAGCACAAACGTAATAGCGCCGCCAGACTTGGGGCAGCGCCAAAGAGCGCAAAAGATATAAAAATAAAGTCAACTGCTCCCCAAATATGGTAGCCAATTTTTGTTGCCTTGTTTTATTTCCTTTTCTTTTTTTGTACTTTCTGCATGAGGCATAAAAAGAATACAAAAAAGTATTAAATAAAAACCAGGGTGTAAAAAAACAAACTTATGCTCTGCAAAAATTTACCAATTCTTTTTGTTGGAGCATAAAACTTGGTGTATTATTATACCAAGTTTTCTCTTAACTTGGTTAAGTGTTCTCTTTGAATTTTTCTTTCAAAGTTTTGAGCATGTGCAGAACGTATTTGCAGAGTTTTGTAATAATGTTTTTTTTTTGCCAAAAAATTTTATGGAAAATTTTTAATTAAAGCAAATATGTACGTATATAAAAGAAGTTTCATTCCAAATAGCCTGTTTTTAAAGTAATTTAAACGTTTAAAGCCTTAATATTTGCATTGCATTCTCCTTTGGTTCCTAGGAAGAGCATAGGGCCAATTTTTGCATTAGACTGACTTAAAACAAATTTGTTTAGCTTTTGAGCGTGATCGGTGAATATCTTTCAATTTTAGATACACTTTCCAAAAATAAATTTCTAGAGGTCCCTAGCACTGAATTATTTATAACCAAGCAAGGCAAAAAAATCATAGAATCAGATTAAGAAAAAATAATGCAAGCCTTTGAAATTTTTCTTTTACTTTGTAACTTAAGTCATTGCAACGTCCTGTTTTAAATATTGTAAGTTGAATAAAAACATTTCCAATGCTTCAAACAACATTTGTTTTAATTTTTGTAACCTTTTTATAAGTTTTTGAATATAAATTACATAGGCTTCGTGGTATGACAAAACCATACTTAACTTGCCGAGGTAGAACTATGTCGATTTCGTTTCTCAAAAAATTTAATTTTTTTCCGTTCAAAAGCGGTATTAAGCCTCTAACTGGTAAGAGGTCCCTAAGGACTTTTTCAATAATTTCACATCTGCACCTTGGACAATATAATAATTTCTGTAAGCCGTCATGATGAACCCATTAAAAATGCGTTCTGCCGCATAGTTTTTCTTTAGTTATCAGTTGTGTCTGCCAAGTCTGAATGAAATCTCAAAAGATTTCTTCCCTCCAAAAAATTTTTCGAAGTAATTTTGAAAATGTTTTTAACACCAAAATCTTAGAGAATAATTTTTTCTTGGGTAGAAAAAATTTTCTACTTTTAATATACATACATAAATTGAATTGATTAAGAAAAAATGTCATATCATGTTTTAGAAACATAAATATAAATACGTCTCTGAGGACCACTTGCTTGTTTATGGGAACAAAATCGCTCCAGTTGGAATGATTTCAACCTGCCTGAGGCACCGCAGACAGATAACATAAGTGATTACTTCAACCAATAAATGATATTATGAGTGATATTATAGTAGACGAAAAAACCCCGAAGTGTTTTTCTATATCATCAGTACCTTTCGGTCCTATTTTCAAGCCACTTAAACGACCCCGTTCACTGTTATGTTCAAAAAACAATCCGAACAATCTGGTCTTTGAATCTTGCCTTTTGCTGGTGGTTTGGCTTGAAAAATAAGGCTTTAGAAGGAACTTCAAGGCTTGCAAGATTTCTTGAAAACATAGTGTATTTGCAGCAAGTGCCAATCTTCATTAGTGTTGTTCGAACTCCAAAAAAAGGTTTTTATGACTATTATTATCAAAAATAAAATATGTGCTACTATAATTATATATTTTTTTCAATAAAAACTATTCAAACCTCAAAAACGAGCCCATGCTTTTTATACCCTACACCCAGGGTATATTCACTTTGTCCTTCCGTTTGTAACGCAGAGAAGGAGGCGTGGCAGATAAAGAAAAGTATATATATTCTTCATCAGCGTCACCTCCTGAGTCGATATAGCCATGTCCGTCTGTCTGTCTGGCTGGCTGGCTGGCTGGGTGTGTGTGGAAATACATTTTTTGGGAAAACTGAGCAACATAATTCAATGAAATTTGGTGCACAGCCTCCGTCGTAAAAGTTAGCTCGGGGTATTGAAAATAAGCGAAATCGGTCAACGGACACGCCTACCGCCCATACAAAAAATATATTCAAAATGCAATAATAACAGCATTATTCGCAATACCAGAAGCAAAATACACTTAAATACTAGGGAAAGTAAATATAAGCTCTGAGAAAAACCTAGGCGAATTCGGACTAGAGGGCGTGGCACCTCCCATATAAACAAAAGTTTCAAAATGTTATACAGAAAGCTTTTTTGAGATAACCTCACCAAATTACACTCAAACACTCAGATCTATAAATGCATGCTATAAGCAAGATCTAGGTAAGCTCGGACAAGAGGGCGTGGCACTTCCCATGTAAGCAAATGTTTTAAAATTATATAATGAAAGTGTTCTTTGAGATAATCCAACCAAAGGAACCACGAGGAACATTAACTGTAAACTCTGAGCTTGAAGTAGGCGAAGTAGGATTAGAGGGCGTGGCACCTCCCATATAAGCGAAAGTTTCAAAATGCTATACTGAAAGATTTTTTAAAGAAAACCTAACCGAATTTACTCAAACATTCAGAACAGTAAATGCAAGCTCTACTCAAAATCAAGGTAAGCTCGGAGGTGAGGGCGTGGCACTTCCCATATAAGCAATTTGTTCTTATACTCTCCTAATAATATACTTGAAATGCAGTGTAGGGTATTTTGTTTTTGGCCAGGCCAAAGATAGCACCCTTACTAGTTTTGACTCAAGCCGGCAAGAGGTCCCTGAGGGTCCCTATATATTTTTTTTACCTGGCGGTCGAACGAAAGTATGTGTTCACTTATTTTTGATTGTATTACGTGTATCGTTTTTTATCCAATATTTATTAGTAAATAAATTCCCGACACCATTCGTTGAAATTTACAACTTTGCCAGTCAAAATTTCATATTTTGGATTTTTTGCCCCAAACGCTATCGAAATATGTCAAAAGTGGTTCAACTTGGCTCGAATTGATATATTAATTGCTAAGGACTATAAATATTTATGTTTTCGACCGTTTTCGAAAAGGTCAGTTACCCTTTTTGAACTCAAAGCGCCATAACTTTGTCAATACATCCTGGGTATCCTACATGAAGTCAATGCTTTCCAATTAGTGTTTGCCTCTGTTAAGTAATATGAGAAGATCCAATTCTTTGCTAGACCCAGTGGGGTATGAACTCGCACCACGCTGGTGACGTTCAGAGAAGAGCCATTCTTTGGCAGTTTGTCAGCTTTTTCATTGCCTTCAATGTTCCAATGGCCTGGAACCCAAAACAGCTTAAGGTCAAACCAAGGTCCCAGTTTGACTTATTTTTTCTTGGAATCCACTACTTATTTAGATTTTATTATTGTTGAATTGAGTGTTTCGATGGCAGCCTGACTGTCCGAGAGAATTGCCACCTTTCCGGAAATGGTATTAATATTCTCTAATGATTTGCAGGCTTCGAGGATGGCAAAAACTTCTGCCTGAAAAACGCTGGCTGAATCGGGCAAAAGAAATGATTGAGATAATATTAGATCTTTTGAAAACACCACACTCCATTTTGGAGCCATCGGTGTATATGGTAGTTTTAAAGTTTAGATTAACGATGCCATCTACCCATTGAGCTCTCTCTGGAAGCCATAACCGAAAGTTTTTATTAGAACTGAGTACAGGTGCAGTCTGTTGAGCTGGTAAGTTAGGTTTGCAGATTTTCAAGGATGGAACAATGGCCATACTGCTTTGGCACCCAACAGCCAATTTCCTTGAGTCTGACTGCACTGCATGAAACAGTAGCTTAAATAAAAGAGGTAGGAGGCAACAGGTGTAAAATGACATTAAGAGCTGCGGTAGGGCATGATCTCAGTGCAGCCGTTACACTGACACAGGCGGTTCTTTGCACCCTCTCTAGTTTTGTCTGATTGTACCCCTTGCTAGTAGCTGGACACCAAAATAGAGAGCCATAAGTGAGGATTGGACGTACAACGGCTGTGTACATTAGATAGTATCATAAAAAAAAAGTTCGAATGTCCGCCCCCAGTTTGAAAGCTAATATTGGAAGATTTTTTGAGGAAAAAAACATTTCTTTTTTTCGGCCTCTAAATTCGATGCAGTCTTATATCTCCGCCATTTTACCAATCCGATCACCAATTTTAGTATATCTTTGTAAATGTCTCGACATGGGCTATATTTCATTCATAGAAGACATTTATCTCAAATGTTTTTATCGACTAGTTATACTCTTTATTTCAGTTTCTACCACCCTAAGCTCACAAAAAATCAAAAAAATTCATCCTTGCAAAGTTTACTCAAATTGTTGAAATTGAAGATCTTATAGCGAAAATATGAAAACACAACCCAATTACAATAAAATAGAAAAACAACCCAATATGTCAACTGATCCTCGTTGCTACTAAAATAATGTTTTTCATGTCTTTTCTGAGTATCCAGCGATTGCACTCAGGCGTAAAAGATACTTTGGACAATATAATTTTTTGTCTCTTGTTTGATATCCATATGGATGCACGAGTATATAAATTGATTCTATCAGTTTTTCCTTGGCAAAGTTTTTAGTATCGGGTACTCAATGGGCTCAATCTGAGACCTAAGTTATTGATGACAACATGGTTATCTCCAGAAGCTTACCTTACCTAATCTTATCTTAAAAGTAAGTAGAGAAAGCTTTACGGTTTTTTTCTCAACGTCAAAATAAGTTCCTCAAAAGATATCTTTTGGTAGCGGATGAAACTGTTATGAAAAAAAGTAAATTCTTATATTGCCCTTTTTTTGATGTTTTCTCAATATACAATACTAAAAATACTTAGTTATCATACTGACACAACAAATGCTGCAATCAAAAGAAAGTAGTAACTAAGTACTTAAATTACATTCATTTATGTAAATGTTTTTACATCAATTAGGTAATAAATAGAACCAATTACGAAACTATTTATGTTCTGTTGCAAAAATGTTTGTTTGCATAGGTAAACATAATCAAGTAAACATTGTCTGGATGTTCTTGAACTTATTGTTCGCAAAATAAATGCTTTACAATAAGGAGCCATACAAAATGCATGAAAGCTCATTAGGTGAGCAATGGCTTAAGGATATTTTTCTCAAGGATTGTATGCTTAAATAATAACATAAATTAAGAGCACAACAAAACTAAAAAAAAAATAGAACCATAAGTAGTAAAGGATGAAGCCTTAAAAATGGAAAAAGTATTTGATGTATAGACAACTATTTACAAAAGAAATATTTACAATAGTTACCGTTAAGCTAAATTGCTCATGTTTAACTATGTACTACGGATACAATGCAAATGTAGTAAACTTATATAGTAGTCCTTACAGTTGTTAAAGTATTACAAAGAAAGTTTAAATTCAATAACTTACCAGCTAATAGAAAATGAGAAAATAATTGAAGGCCCTTATAACACGATAATAAAAATAATGATAAAGAAATATTACACCATGGCACAATGGGAGATTGTGGCCATAAATATTGTAGGTTAAATATGAAAATGCTATGGATTTAAAAAATTTTTACGCCAATCGTCAGATAATACTTAGGGACATAAAAAAAACTAGAAGTTTAAAAATTTGTTTGGTGTAGCAACACAGTGGGCTCAAAGTTGGACTTTAAACGGCAAAAGTGTTCTAGAGATCTTTTAAAATTATAAACTGCTGGATAAACGCTCTAGTTAATTTGTTTTAAGCCCCATCCACTAATATAGCAATATCTTTGATTGCACTGTGCAACACAAAATTCTGAATGATCTCTCATCAACTTTTTATACCCTTCACTTTGTCCTTCCGTTTGTAACGCAGAGAAGGAGGCGTGGCAGATATAGAAAAGTATTTATATTCTTGATCAGCGTCACCTCCTGAGTCGATATAGCCATGTCCGTCTGTCTGGCTGGGCTTGTGCGGAAATACATTTTCTGGGAAAACTAGGAGTATTTTTCACGACTATGCAACCGAAATACACAAAAACCGAAACCGAAAAAAAAAAACTGGGCTTATTCGGACAAGTGGGCGTGTCACTTCCCATATAAGCAAAAGCTTTAAAACGCTTTACTGAAAGCATTTTTTTAATTTAACCGAACAAAATTTTACTCATATACTAAAAACTCTAAATGCAAGCTCTGAACAAAAACTGGGTGAAATCGGACAAGAGGGCGTGGCATCTCCCATATAAGCAAAAGATTGAAAATGCTATATTGAAAACGATTTTTGAGTTAGTCTAACCAAATTTCACTCAGACACCAAGAATTGTAAATGCAAGCTCTGAGCAAAAACTGAGTGAACCCGGACAAGAGTGGCACCATATAAGCAAAATTTAAAAAAAATACTGTAGTGTAAGGTATTTAATGTTTGGCCAGGCCAAAGGTTACACCCTTACTAGTTATGATTGGTTTAGGATTTTTGAGTTTGAATCTGGTAACAATTTTTCTTTGTCTGGTCTGTAATTGGAGTAATCCTTGCTTTAAAGTGCTGAAGACGCTTTTTTCAGACAAATGGCGCAGTGACATTGAATAGCTCTAATCTTCCTTCTTAAAAAACATCATGCACTTTTCCAATTTGATTGCTACTTTTCGAGATATCATCAATTGAAGTAAATGTATCGCAAATCTCTGTAAGGGACTATATTAAATTTGAATAACTTCACTTAAATGGATGATATATTGGAAATAATGACTCAATGGGAATTTAAAGTTATGCTTAAAAGAGGAAGATAAGGGCTATTCGATGTCGTTAGCAGAACAAAACAACACTTTTTTTTGGATGTACTTCATATGTCTGAAGAAAGCGTCATAGTCCCGATATAAAAAAACGGTTGCCAGATTCGGATTCAGTGACCCTAAATGAGTCAAAAAAGTTATCGAAATCTAATTCAGATTTTTTTCTGTTCAATTTGTTGCACTGTGTGAATGGATCCAGTTATGTACTTAGTTAGTCAACAGTTTTTTCGTTTAGTTTTGCAATGATTGGGGTTCCAAAATAGCATTTTAATGCTAATTATGTGACACTGTATGACATCTGTGAACCAGCCACTGAAACCTTACCTTGGGGCATAACATTTTCCTAATCTTTGTTTTCGAAATCCAACAATAACAACAACTAAAAAGAGACAAATCACATCATTATATTTCAAAACTCCCCCCAAAAAGACACCCTCTTCTTGAGCATTTCCACACTTTCTGATGACCAGACGCACAAAAAAAATTTTTTTTTTCGGTTGTTTTAAAACCGCGTCTCATCAAACAATTAAACTTCGTAATGGCCACGGCCAACAATGCCAAACCACCGCTCGTCGCCAACACCAAATGAATTCTAAATTAAGTGCGGTGTCATGTTTCACAAATTTCACACCGTTACCATTACTGTTTCTTTTTCTTTCCCTTGTTACTGATAGGTCTCATATTTTTTCGCTTTTTAGTGGAAAACACCCCAAAAATGAAATTTTTTTCCTGTTGTACTTTTTTATGTTTTTTTATGATGGGTGAAATATTTAAACGCGAAATTGTGGTTTTGGCAGCACATGTCAACCATAATTAGTCCTTTAAATTTTCTTTAAGATGCGCGCGTCTTGCAGTTGTCAGTTGATTAATGGGATGTTGTAGATGTTGGGGTGATGGCAGTTGAGGAGAAAACAATTTAGGTGTTGCCGACGGTAAGGGATTAACACAAGGTTGTCAGCTGAACTGTGTTCTTTTTTTTTTGTTTTTGGAGGTCATCCAAAAAAGTGCAATAATACCACTAATGTAGGCAATTTATTTTAATTGGGTCATTATATCAAAGGAAATTTAGTGGTTGGCCAAAGGAGAAACTTTTAAGCTAAATGTCATCTCTGAAAGGATGTTGCTTAATAACGCACATTTTTATCCATTGAGGTAGTTGAACGTTTCGTTTTCTTTTTTTTTTTTATTGGTTTGTAAATACTTTGAATTTTATTTTTAAAAGCGGTGACGTCGTATCCGAAAGAATTCATCAAAGCGGTCTGTTCGTCTTGATTTTAAATGCAGTTTTATTAAAAAAAATCAATAAATATAAAAAAGAACTTAACAGTATTGCGAGCAACGATCACAGCTTCATTTTGACCGGATCCCGGGACTCAATTTTCTGATCACAAAAATTCCGAAACCTTAAAAACTTCAGAAACTAAGTCCCTAATATGTTTGTATGTAGTATCAAATACATTTTCCGATGGCCAAAAATTTCTCTAGTGAGCCACCAGACTTTTTTCGTAAGATGCCTTATTTTCCCCTACTACTGAAAAAGGACTGACACGGCGTCACTCTATTGTTAATAACTTTTGAACCAATATTGATTACTCCAATTTTATCCTAATATATAGTTCCTAGACATGTGGAGAGTGCCCACATAATTTTTATAATTTTCTCAGAGGCAGAGAAGTTTCATAAATTTTTATTTATTTGAAATAGGGATTTTCAATAAAAAATACAAATATTTTAGAAAAAAAAAATCTAAAATCTTTCCTAGTTGATACAAAGAATCAATTTTCTTGAAAGCCTTTTTACTGTTAAATTCTTAGGTGGCTCACTTGAGAAATTTTTGGCTTAATAGAAAAATGGGGTTTTTCCATAATATCGTTTCAAATGCGTTTGTATTCTTCCTCAACTTTTATTAAAACAATGAATTATTTAAAATGCTTTCTTTTTATTGCCTTTAATGTGTGAATCACATTTTTTAAAATATGAAAATTATACAAATGGCCTAAAATTGCTTCCCCAACTAACGGGTGTGTGTCTTTACGAGAATTGATATAAAAGAAGTAAATGGAAAACGTTTTTATCGCTTGTCAGGACTGTAGAAGAAATGTATTCTTCTTTATAGAACATTAAAATACAGATGGCGTTGCAGCACACCTTATGACAGTTAAAAGTCATGACATATGCTCACTCACATAAAACGTGTACACTCTGTCACTTGTCACATTAACATTTATGAGGTTCTGGTTTTTTTACAATCTATTTTATGAGGTATACTTTAAAGCAACATTATAAATTTAATTTAATTGACTTTTCATAAAAGAAATTTATACATATGTTTGTATGTATTGGGTGTACAACTTAAAAACCGGAATTTTTTAGCGAAATTTGATGCTTTATTGTGGAAAAATGTTACAATATATTTTATTCAAAGTATTGTCCATTGGAAGCTACAACATTTCCCCATCTTTCAGGCAATTTATGAATTCCATCCCAAAAAAATTGCGCCGGTTTGGCGGCCAAAAATGAATCTATCCAATTTCGGATGCCTTGCTCTGATGTGAAGAGTATTCCGGTGAGGGCGTTTTGCATCGAGCGAAATAAATGAAAGTCAGACGGAGCAAGGTCCGGACTATAAGGCGAGTGAGCCAAAGCTTCCCATCCACTATTTTCCAAATAGTTTTTCACGGGTCTGGCAACATGCGGCCGAGCGTTGTCATGATGAAAAATTATTGCTTCGTGTCTGGTCGCATTTTGCGGGCGTTTTTCGATGATGGCACGCTTCAAACGTATTAATTGTGTTCGGTACAGGTCACCTGTGATTGTCTGGCCCGATTTCAACAACTCATAATATAACGGCCCCTTATGGTCCCACCAAATACACAGCATAACCTTGGCGCCATGGATATTTGGCTTCGAGGTTGATTTGGCTGGTTGGCCGGGTTTCACGTATGAATTTTTGCGCTTGGGATTGTCATAATGGATCCATTTTTCATCCCCAGTCACAATCCGATGCAAAAATGATTTGTTTTTATGGCGCTCAAGCAGCATTTCAGACATACAGAAGCGCCGTTCAACGTATCTCGGCTTCACCTCATAGGGGACCCAATTACCTTGCTTCTGAATGTATCCGGCGGCTTTCAAACGTTTCGAAATGGCTTGCTGAGTCACTCCCAACGATTTGGCAAGCTCATCTTGTGTTTGACACGAATCCTCATCGAGTAGCTTCTCTAAACAACTTTTTTTCTGCGATATCTTTAAAGGGCCTATCGGTTCTTTCCATTCCACTAAAAAATCGCAAAAAGGCATAAAAACACTACTTGAATAAGTAATGTTGGCATCCACGACGATATTTCAGTAAAACACGCGCCTTAAATAAAAAAAGAGGGGTGCCGACACCCGAACCAATTCGGGGCTTACACTCGAATTAGACAGCTACTTTGAAAAGCAATAAGCACATTGTGTTTGCATTCGGTTTTGAATCACAAAATAAAATAAATTTATTGCACTTAGAACAGCTCTGTGAATTTTTATAAAAATCTTAGAACCCAACTGCAAATTTTTGAAAAAATTGATATGATCATCATGGTCTATATAGGGTTTTTTCACTTTTGTGCAAAAATAATTCAGGATCCTGACGTGATAGAAAAAAACCAGGATCATATTTCACGCCTGTCCTGTGGATGATTTGAATAAAATTTTCGAGTACCCCATTTTTTTTACGGAATTCTGTTAAACATCGTATTTTGACATGTTTTCAATAAAAAATTTCAAAATCCTTAGAGCACTTCGGAAATGATCGGCTAACGAAGGATTTTCATGTTGCTTTAGCCGAAGCAAAAAAGGATAATTCTGAAAAATAGTTCCCAATAATTTTTTTTTCTGGAATTGTATTCACGTAAAAAATAACGTGTGAAAAGTTCATTGCACAATCGTATGCCCAAAAAAAGTTATGCAAGGTCAAAAGTTGCGAAAATAAATTTTTTTCAATTATTTCGCTTACGGCTGCAATTACGAAAAAATAGTGGTCGACAGTTATTTGCCGGGTCAACAGTTGTTTAGCTTCAATGATTTACTACGAAACAGCCACAAACATTTTTTTCCTATTACTCATGGTTTGGGAAGTATGTCAATTTAAATAGTTTTAAAACTTCGCGATATTTATATGTTGTACTTTTTAAATTGAGATAACTCTCAAACGACTAATCGCACAAAAAAAGTAACAATATACTTGTTTGTGGAAAATTATATTTCCTACAAACCATTCACAGCTTTTTCTTTCGTAGGACCTATGGTTTAGGAGATATTTTTCACAAATTGCTCAAATTTTGAAAAACTATTTTTTAAGGAAATATCTGACGCTGTTTTTTGCTTGATAAAAACTAACGGGATCTATTTTATTAACATTTACATGATCTATAAATAATATTTGATACATCGCGACCTTAGAACAACAAGGTTCTATCTACACTCACATCACTTTCGAGAAATCTATGTTTGAATATTTCGTGTCGCATAACTTTTATGAATTGATTTTAATCACAATATTATTTATATTACAAGCATTTGATTGTCGCGAGGATTTCATTGATACTAAAATAATTAAATTACGTTGTCTAATTAATAAGGAATTTAAGTTTAAAAAAATCGATAGAACTTTGTTGCTAAACGATAAGGTACTTGAAATTGGGAAACAAGGTTCTAACTGCCAGATAGAACTTTGTGTTTCTGTAAGATTTTTTTTTTTTTGCAGATAGAACTTTGTGTTTCTCTAAGAGAGCAGGGAAATTAGTTAAAATCGTGTAATTTTGTTAAACAAGCCCCGATTTTGAGCCGACATGGCTTATTTTGTTAGTAAATGGACTAACAACAAACCAACACTTAAGATTTATGTAGTTTTTGAAAAAAGGTCGAAAAATGGTTTTTGAAAAATTGACATACTTTTATGTATCATTTAAAGCGAATATAACTTTTTAAAGAAAAATCACACAAGACCAATTTATAGCTCATTTTGAAGACAAAAAACAGTACTAAAATGTAGCATTCAATAGAAAAGTGTAAAACAATTTTGGACGTCTTCGAAACAACCTCAAAAATCGTGTTTTTGTTAATTTTTGAACATTTGGGGTAGGATATCTCTAAAACACTATAAAATATAGCGATTCTGATGCCAGATTCGGATTAAGCGTTGGCAAGTTTATCGAAAATAACTATTTTTGATTCAAATTCTTCAATTTTCCAAAACCGTTTTTCGACCTTTTTTCAAAAACTGCATAAATCTTAAGTGCTAGTTTTTTCTAAGTTCAATTACTAACAAAATGAGCCATGTCGGTTCAAAATCGGGGCTTGTTTAACAAAATTACACGATTTTATCTGATTTGGCTGCTCTCTTACAGAAGCACAAAGTTCTATCTGGCAGTTAGAACTTTGTGAAATTAATTTCAATTTGAATATGTGTAGATAGAACCTTGTGCATCTCAATTTCATTAATTATCTCAGAAACCATACGAAATAGAAATATTTGAGTAGCGGTAATCGAAAGAGCGTGGTCTATTTAGTACGAAGCAATATATAACTCAATTTCACAAAAAATGTCAGTTAGAACCTTGTTGTTCTAAGGTCGCGACATACATAAGAAATAATTATCGTGAAATTTTTTTACTTAAAAAAAAAAAAATGGCAAAAACGTAAAAATTTCGAACATTCACGTCTTCAAATCTAATAAAAAATTCATTAAAACCAGACCAAAATTCATCATACTTCTTTCAAAGAAAATTTTTATTCAAAACTTAAAGAAATCACACAAAATTCGCCATTTACATTTTTTTTTTTTTTGAGTGAAAAAAATTTAACGATTACTGTTTCGTATGTACATATGTATCAAATTTTATTTGTAGATCATATAAATGTTAATAAAATAGATCCCGTTAGTTTTTATCAAACGAAAACAGCTCCAGAGATTTCCTTAAAAACTAGTTTTTCAATTTTGAACAGTTTGTGAAAAATATCTCCTAAACCATAGGTCCTACGAAAAAAAGAGCTGGAAATGGTTTGTAGGAAATATAATTTTCTACAAACAAGTATATTGTTACTTTTTTTGTGCGATTAGTCGTTTGAGAGTTATCTCAATTTAAAAAGTACAACATATAAATGTCGCGAAGTTTTAAAACTTTTTAAATTGACATACTTCCTAAACCATGAATAATAGGAAAAAATGTTTGTGGCTTTTTTGTAGTAAATCATTGAAGCTAAACAACTGTTGACTCGGCAAATAACTGTCGACCACTATTTTCGTAATTGCAGCCGTAAGCGAAATAATTGAAAAAAAAATTATTTTCGCAACTTTTGACCTTGCATTACTTTTTTGGGCATACGATTTTGCAATGTACTTTTCACACTTTATTTTTTACGCATTAGTGAATACAATTCCGGAAAAAAAAATTCATTTGGAACTATTTCTCAGAATTATCCTTTTTTGCCTCGGCTAAAGCAACATGGAAATCGTTCGTTAGCCGATCATTTCCGAAGTGCTCTAAGGATTTTGAAATTTTTTATTGAAAACATGTCGAAATACGATGTTTATCAGAATTCCGTTAAAAAAATGGGGTACTCGAAAATTTTATTCAAATCATCCACAGGACAGGCGTGTATTTGTTATAAGAAAGTCCCGATCCATCATAAATGGTTATAAAAAATGAGAACGGAAAACCATGATTGGACTGGACCGCGGTAGGGGCTTAAAAACATGGACCACCACAGATCCTGACAGCATCCACTTTCTTGTTACTTGTAGTCAGACTTAAGAGAATCTCAGCTCTGTTTTTGGTACTCAAATTTTGCATACGCAAGTCCTTCTAGCACCCACTCTATAAGAAAATTCGGTAAAAATTAACGTTAAACCTTAGAAATACACGATAAAAGGATAAAAAAAATTAGCAACTCCATTGCCAATTAATACATCCTGAACAGGAAAACATAATTTTGATGAAAAATCATTAATTCACCACAACTTTATAAGAGATTCTTTAAGACAAACACCACTTTCTAGACAAAGTTTTGATTTGAAATTTTTGTATGGGGCGATGAACCAAACCAGCAAAACGGTTAACACCACTTAACTTCCCTTGCCCAAATTTGGTAAGAATGACTTATTTTCCGTCAGACCAAATTTTCAACTAGCACAGTGTTATTGTACTTAGTTTGTAGTGTTTTCTAATGATGATGCTTTATATTCCATACCTACTGGGTTACTCTTCCAGAGCAAACATTATAAGCAAAAAGTGAGGTTACGCTTAGCCAGAGGGGCTTATGAGTGTATTGTAAAGGTAAAGTCAGCTGGGCAAAAATCAATTTG
>CATOTO010000288.1:0-14231 GCA_951812925.1 Calliopum simillimum | reverse complement strand
AGCCTGCCGCTTTTTGCCAACCCAAAGGCAATGCGTGGTTCATCACCTTGAGTGCGGCATCACCGCTGCCCAGCAGCACTTCGTCCACCAGCAGCGGCAGCAGCAAGGGAATCGGCACGCTGCACAGGGTCGCCAGCACAGCGACGCCATTGGCGATCCACAGGGATTTCTTGTGACGCAGGGCCAGGCGGCGGATTTCCGCCCAGGTCAGGCGGTCGATGCGGGCAGACAGCTCAGGCACTGGTGGCTCGCTCAAGCCATCGGCTCAACAACGGCGAAAGCTCGGACAACGGCTGGTAGCCGTTGGTCAGCAAGGCCAGTTGACCGTCGCGCTCGGCCAGCAGCGTCGGGAAACCGGCGATGCCCAGGTCTTGCACCCAACTGAAATCCGCTGCCGTCGCCGCATGCTGCTCGGCGCGGTCGAAGGCACCGGCAAATTCGATGCGCGGGATGCCCGCCTGCTCGGCCAACTCCACCAGCACGCTGGCAAGGGTCACATCGCGGCCCTCGACATAAAACGCGCGCTGGATCAGCCCCAGCAGGGTCCACGCGCAATCGGCCGCCAGGCTGCGCGCGGTGACGATGGCGCGGCAAGCGGGTTCGGTGTCGTAGACAAAGCCATCGGGCAACGCGCCTTCGCGCTTGAACGGCTGGCCGGTGGCGTCGGTGACGGCCTGCCAGTGTTCAAGGATGTAGCGCCGGGTGGTCGGCTCCAGCGCCGCGCCACTGCCGGTGCGCAGCCCGCCCACCACCAGGTGCACATCCACGCCGGCCGCCTGGGCCTGCTCAACCAGCGCCTGCGCCACCGGCGCAAAGCCCCAGCACCAGGAACACATCGGGTCCATCACATAGAGCAGGCGCGCGGACATGGGTCAGGCCTCGGAAGGGGTTTGCTTGTAGTTGAAGCCAATCGGGTGCGGCAGGTTGCGGGCCTTGGCCAGCTCGATCTGCTTCTGCCGGTCGATGGCACTGCGACGGGTTTTCTCCGGCAGCTTATCCCAGCAATGTGGACAACTGATGCCGGCCACGTAGTGTTCGGATGCGCGGTCTTCAACGCTGACCGGTGTGCGACAGGCGTGACACTGATCGTAGTCGCCCTCGCTCAAGTCGTGGCGCACGGTCACCCGGTTGTCGAACACAAAGCAGTCGCCCTGCCATTTGGTCTCTGCCTGCGGCACCTCTTCGAGGTACTTGAGGATGCCGCCCTTGAGGTGATAGACCTCATCGAAGCCCTCGCTGAGCATGAAGCTTGAGGCCTTCTCACAGCGAATGCCGCCGGTGCAGAACATGGCGACCTTCTTGTGTATCGCCGGGTCGAAGTGGGCCTTGATGTAGTCGGGAAACTCGCGAAAGCTGGTGGTCTTCGGGTCAATCGCGCCTTCGAAGGTGCCGATGGACACTTCGTAATCGTTGCGGGTGTCGATCAACAGTACTTCGGGTCGCTGATCAGCGCGTTCCAGTCCTGCGGTTCAACGTAGGTGCCGACCTTTTTGTTCGGGTCGACGCCTTCGACACCCAGGGTCACGATCTCTTTCTTGAGCTTGACCTTGGTGCGGTAGAACGGCTGGTCGTCGCAGTAGGACTCCTTGTGATCGATGTCGACCATGCGCGGGTCCTTTTTCAGCCAGGCGATCAGGCCGTCGATCCCTTCGCGGCTGCCGGACACGGTGCCGTTGATGCCTTCTTCGGCAATCAGCAGGGTGCCCTTGATGCCGTTGTCGACCATTGCCTGCAGCAGTGGCTCGCGCAGAGCGACGTAATCTTCGAGGGTGACGAACTTGTACAGTGCCGCCACGACAATCGGTTGGGTCATGGGTGTTCTCTCCAGGTGGCTACCCTCGTAAGGGGTGAACCGGATGCAAAAGGACGCCGGTGACCGGCGCGGCGCGCAGTCTAACAAAACCGCAGCGTCACCGCATCGACACTCAGCCGCTGACAATTCTCCTGCGCCCTGTCGGCACTGGCCGCCCTCGTTGCGAACAATCGCAGTGATAGCGTCTTGCGTCGCCCAATGGATCCACTTTTGGGCTTACTGGAAGATCGTCGACATGGAAACTTCGAACAGTCCCTTACTGGACAGGCTGATGGAAAACCCCGTCACACCTGGCCCAGGCAGGCTCGACTTCATCACCGCCTTGAAGCGCCTCAACATTACCGATGTCGTTGCAATCGCTGCTTTACCCAAAGCCCAATTCATCAAGGAACTGGCCAGGTTCAATGATGACGATGGCGCTCAGGCTTACGACAAAGCGCTGTCCTTCACCACGCAGTTGCAGTGGCTGTGCGACCAACAGCAATTCACCGTCGACCCCGCGCTTAAACGCAGTAAACGCGAGCTTGGGTCGCCCTATTCCAGCCTGCTGGAAGAGAACTGGGAAGATGTTTGCGACCCGCACGCCATCGCCGCCGTCGACTCGCCGGTGGCCTACTTGCGCACCCTGTACCTGTTCGCGATGCATCTGGAGAACAAGGGCGCCCCAAACGAGAAGAGAATCTCCCTGAGCGTGCGGCGCCCGGATCTGCAAAACCTGCTCATCGACCACGACGCAACGTTTCGCCAGCGCCCGATGCTGTCGATTATCGATGACGTGCTACGCGAGCAGATCCGCCAGCATCAGCCTGGGCAGGACCTGCACCTGCTGCTTAGCGAGCAGCACTACCCGCTGACGCAGCCCTATCACCATCATCACTATCAATGCCGCCTCGGCCTGTCGGGCACCGGTTATGGGCCGGGAGAATTGAACCATCGAATCGGCAAACGAGCGCCGCTCAATGCAGCCGACAGCGCGACCCAAGCCGATGTCGTCAGCCGTAACGATGACGCGCAGTGCCTGCTGAGCGAATTGAACCCGACACAACAGAGCCTGTTGCGGCAACCCCCGCTCGACGCTGTGGCACTGCTCGCCACGCACTTCAACTGGTCACAGCCACCCGGGGCCGGCGAGACGGTTTTCCCCACCCGGATCGACCCACTCCTGCGCTGTACAGACTTGGACAGCGTTCAGTTGCAAGCGCTTCTGGCCCAGAACAGCTTCGCCCCCCACGCCTCCCCTTCGGCCAAGGGTCAGACCCTGGCGAACTTTGGCGCCCGCTACATCAACGGCAGCGGCGCTATCCCGATGGCCGTCGCCACCGTCGACAACGTCACGACGCTGCTGCATGGGTCAGCCGAACGGTTCGATCGCATGCAACGGATGATCCGACTGCACAACGGGTGCGGTCTGTCTTTCTGCGAACTGGACACCCTGATCGTCAGCGCCAGGGCCTGTGAAGCAAATACCGCAAACCCATCGTCACTCAACCACAACACCCTGCGTGTGCTGGGCGTCTATCGCTACCTCAGCCGACGCTACAGCCTGTCGCCGCTGGAATTCTGCGCATGGCTGGATCAGTTGCCGGTGCAGGCCAGCGCCAACGAACAGCCCTTGTTCGATCAAGTGTTCAACCGCAATCCGGTGGCCGAGCAGCCGCTGCCGCTGGATGGCAAGCCCTTCGATGCACCGACGCGCCAGCATCTTTGCCAGGCGCTGGGATTAACCGATACGCCGGATTCCCTGGAATTGTTGTTGGGTGCGGCCCCTCCCAGAAGAGACCTTGCCACTTACTCCTCTATCTACCGGCAAGCCCATATCCCGAAGGTTTTCGGCTTGTCTGCGCTGCATTGCAAACAACTGGCCGATCTGCTCGGACCTGCCACCTGGAGCCTGCTGACCACCCCCAGATTGCGTGCGAACGGTGAAGCGTCGATAGACGTGCTCGACGTACTCATGCAGTTGGACTGGGCGGTCACCTGGCTCAAGGACAACCACATCAGCGTGCCGCAATTGCGTCAACAACTGCTGGCGGAGCCGATCATTGACAACCCGACGCTGGCGCGGTTGACCGACTCGCTGCAGGCCTCGCTCAGTAAGCTGCCACCGACCGACGGCGATAGCCCAACGACCGAGCAGTGGATACAACTGCAGACAAGCCCGGTGCCAGCGCGCGATGCCCACGCACTGTTTCTGATGTACTCCAGCTTTTTGAAGATCACCGCCGCGGCTCCCCTGCAGCGTCTCACGCTCCACCACTTGATCCTGCTGGGCAAGGATATCGCCAGCCTGTTGGCGTTACCGGTGAGCAACGCCACCATGCATGCGTTGCTGCTCAATCCGCGCTGGCTTGACAGCAAAAATCCACCCAACGGCGTAATCGAGTTGAACCTCGGCACCGTCTATTTTCTACGGCGTTTCAGGGACTTCTGCGACAACCATGACCTGGCGCAAGAGACGCTTCTGGAATACTTCCGGCACGCCAATGCCAAAGCCGCCGGTGCGCGCACTCCGTCGCTTACAGCCCAATTGAGCCATTGGCTGGGCTGGAGCGAAACAGAACTGGAAGCGCTCGCCATGACCCTCCCCCACGGCATGGTCCGGTCCATGGATGAACTGGATTGGATCATGCGTTGCCGACAAGCCTGTGCGCGCACTCGGCTCTCCAGCCAGAAACTGCTCGACGCCTGCGAACTGAACATTGCCAGTCCATTCAGCCAGTGGAAGTCCGTGGGCGAAGCCGTGATCGGCGCACGCCAATGATGTTTTTTTCAACCTGCATATTCAGGGAATGACTATGTCCGAGATCCAATCACACCTCAATGAGGCCCGCCGCGATGCCATGCTCAGTTACTACCTGACTCGCTGCATCAGCGCGCCGCTGAAAAACTCACTGCGCACCCTCAACGACCTGCACGACTATTGGCTGCTGGATGTGCAGGTCAGCCAGGCGGTGCCAAGCAGTCCGGTGGCCAGTGCCATAGCGAGCCTGCAGCAGTACATCAATCGGATTCACCTGGGCCTTGAACCCGGTTATGAAACCCAGGGCATGTCGCCCGACGAAGCCCGCGACTGGCAGGAGTCCCTGAGTACTTACCCCGTTTGGAGCGCCAGGCAGCAGTTGCGTTATCACCCGCACAACTTCCTGGACCCCACGCTGCGCGAGGACAAAAGCGCGAGCTTCGAACAACTGGAGAATGACCTCAACCAGAACCGAATGCAGCCCGACACCGTGCGCAATGCGGTACAAAACTACCTGTCGCGCTTTGAGCGCATCGCCAGTATCCAGACCCTCAACGGTTACATTGACGGGGACACACGGGCCCTGGAAGCCAGCACTTATTACTTCGTCGGCAAGGCCGCCACGGATGACCTCTATTACTGGCGCTCACTGGACCTGTCGCAACGCTCCAGCATCAACCCGAAGGCACCCTCGCCCCTGGCCTGGAGCGACTGGGAAAAAATCAACCTGACGTTTTCCGCCGACACGCCCCCTCACAGCATTCGCCCGGTGCTGTGCGATAAACGCCTGTTCATCGTGTGGGCCGAGTGCGTAAAACCTGCGCCCCATAATGCATTCCAGAACGCTGATGACGTGGATCCCGACGCTCAGGATGAGGGCGAAAAACACCGCATGGCGGAGTGGCTGAACAGCCGGTTCGTGAAATTCCGTCTTTGCTTTTCCTACAAAAAACTCGACGGCAGCTGGAGTCTTCCGCACACGGGTCTGGAAACACACTGCGTGACCCAGGACATCAATGCGCTGTCCCTCACGCAACTCAAGCACATCACGCACACCGTGGCGGTGATGGACAGTCGCTCCCCGCCTTCATTGTTTCTCGGTATACAAGCCAGTTCCCGCAATAACGGTGCCTCGCTCCTGGGGGCATTCTTCCAGGCCATTTCCGTGGATCAGTCCCTGAACATCCAGACGGTCGCCTCCGGCGCCAGCCCGGACAGATACACACTCGTGCCGGGCTCGGCGGTTGCACGGGAAACCATACGCCTGCTGGAAGCGTTTGACGCCTCGGTAAAAAACCCCTTGCAGACGGCCTTGCTGGGGGGGCCTGACAAGGACAATATCTTTTCAAGCACCGTGTTGCCCCCGTTTGCCAGTCGGTACTTCACGTTGTTTCTGGACATCAACAAACACAACCTGCAGTTCCAGGTGCAGCCTGCGGGCGAGCAAGATAACAAGGTAATCAATCTGGTACCCGTGCTGCATCCGCCCGGCACCATGCAAAGCTGGGACTTTGAAACCAGGAGCCAGGCGATAGCGCCTGCAGATACCACCGGCACCACGTATGACGCCAGCACCGGCGAGATTGTGTTTACTTCAAAAACGTCAACCAGCTTTCAGCAGACTTACACGCTCACCTTCAAACAAGAATCCGGTCAAGCAAGCATTACCCTGGTCACCAACTCGGCATTGCACGATCCAGCCACCACCGAAATTGAACTGGCCAGAGGCTCGCACCTGACCCTGCAGGCTGAGGTGGCGAGCGCCGAAGCCGTAACGCACCATGCAATGTTTTTTAAATCCATCAGGACGGGCAAGAGCTTTTCCAACGCGCTTTATGACAGTGGCTCGGTCCTGTTGACCCTTACCCATCAGTCCAAACAGATACCGGACCCAAGACCCGGGCACGATGCAAACGCCACCGTCAACGTCTTTGAATACGCTCTGGAAGGCAAGCGCCTTAACCGAAACCTGTTCATTTACTTATATGACCACCCTCAGGAAAAGTTCCTGATGGTTCTTGACCGCTATAGCGGTTATCACCTGCCCGGCGATGACAAGGCGATTAAGAAGCTGCACTTCATGAGTGACCTGAGGGTCGAGTTCGAATCGGCAAGGTCCAATACTCGCGCCTACAAACACGTCATTCTGCAGTCCAAGCTGGCTGATATCCCGGCGCCCGAAGCCATTAACAACAACACCGCCCTTATCCTCAATCTCTCCAACAGCGAACATGAAAGCGAGGCGGACTCCGCACCGGAATTGCCGCCCGGACACAGTGCAACGGCGCGGATAAAACTACCCAACGGGAGAGACCAGTCATCCGTCACGGTCATCCATGGCGTCATCACGCTGGAGAGTGCCGGTAACGGGATGTCAGTGCTTGGCTACGCACTCAAGGCCGTCACCTGCACGTTGGGCACCGTCCATGCCGACTCCGAGCCGCCGCAGGCACCCGGCATTCGTCGCCAGCAAAGCCTGGGTGCCGGCAACATCGAGTTCCTGGAGTTTCCCGCGCGCACCAGCCCGAGGATCCCGGCGATCCGGCTCAACACCTGCTTTGCGCGACAGTTGATCGAGTCGGCCACGCCGAGCCTTGATCCGCTGTTTTCCAAGCCCCTCGCCGCCTGGACAGAACCGCCGCTGCCTGCAGACCTTGCGCCCCACCCCCTGGACTTGCAGGGTGCACACGGCAAATACTTTCGTGAACTGTTTATCTACCTGCCCTGGACCATCGCCCATTACTTCAACCAGCAACAGCAATACGCGCACGCACGAACATGGCTGCATTACCTGCTCGATCCCAGCCATCCCCAAGCCGGCACGCTGCACGGGCTGAACAGCCAGCCGCCTGAACTGAGCTACACCTGCCAGCACCCCGACAGTGCACATTACAAGGCGCTCAGTTTCCCGTTGTACCTGCGCAAGGCCCTGAGCCTGCTCCATGTGGACATACTGCTCAACCGCGGCGACGCCGCCTATCGACAATTGAGTCCTGACCATCTGGTCGAAGCCAGGCTCTGGTACAGGCAGGCCAGCAACCTGATGGGCATGCGCGCAACTGTTACCCGTGCCGATACCTGGACCCCACTTTCACTGGATGAACTGGCCAGCGCCGCCTCAAAGACACTACGTGCGCTTGAACGTGACCCGGCCCACACCAAGACGCTTCTCCCACACTGCAAAACACCGGGCCAGCGCACTTGGCTCAAAGACAGCCCGCACCTCTACCGTCCTCTGAACACACACCTGGTTACCCGCTGGGACGCCCTCGAAAGTCGCCTGCACGGGCTGCGCAATCACCTGGACATCAACGGCAAGCCCATACGCCAGTCGCTGTTTGCCCCGCCGCTGGACCCCGCAGCATTGTTGGCGCGACATGCGCAGAGTGGCGCCGCTGGCGACAGCACCCTGCAACTGCTGCGCCCGGAAGTCGGTCACTACCGTTTCCAGACCCTGGCAAGCCATGCCCAGAGCGCGGTAGACAGCCTGGCGCAGTTCGGCAGTACCTTGCTCACGCTGATCGAACGCAAGGAGCAGGCGCAATTGCTCGAGCTGCAACAGCAGCACGCCTGGGAACTCGCAGAAGGGGTCGTGACCCAGCAAATCCAGGCGCTGGCCATTGATGAGAAAAACCGCGAAGCATTGCGCCGCAGCCGCGAGGTGATCAAGGCGCGCCTGGACTTCCTGACGCTGAGGCTGCACGACGGCATCAGCCCTGGCGAAACCGCCGCTGGCCAGCATTATCTGGACAGCGCCGCGTGGGAACGAAAAGTCGCCATTGCCGGCGTAGGCGCCGGCGCAGCGATGCTCGCGCCGAATATCTTCGGCACCTCGAGCGGCGGCATGCGCTGGGAAGGCGCGTTTCATGCCTTCCAGGCCTTCGCTCAGGGTGAGGCCAACGCTGCGCGCGCCATCGGCAATGATCTGGACCGTGCCGAGCAATTCAATCGCCGCGCCCAGGAGTGGAGCCACGCCGAGCAACAGGCGCAGCTGGAATTGGCTCAGATCGATGCCCTGCTGCAGACCCAGGCAGAACAGGAAAAAGCCACCCGCCTGCAATTGCGCAGTGCCCGCAGCGCACTGGCACAGGCCAGGACGACCTACCAGGCGCTCGGCCGACGTTTTTCCCAGGCCCAGCTTTATCAATGGCTCAATGCTCGGTTGGGCACTTTCTATTACGCGCTTTACGACAGCGTGCAATCACTGTGTCTGGCCGCCGAGGCCTGCTGGCAATATGAGACCGCTGACAACCGACAGTTTTTCAAGGGCGATAGCTGGCACCACGCCTCCCGCGGACTGCTGAGCGCAGAATCGCTGAAATTGAATCTGGTGCGCATGAGCACGGCGTACCTGCAACACACCCCACGGGAACTGGAAATCAGCAAGACCGTATCGCTGCGTCACCGTCTGATCGAGACGGCGGCCAGCCCTGATGATGCCGAAAAACAACCGCCTTCGGGCAAAACCTGGGCAGATCACAAGGCAACGCTGGTCGCCAACGGCACCTTGTACTTTGATCTCACCCCTGCCCTGTTCGACGAGGACTACCCAGGCCACACACTGCGCCGCATCAAGCACATCAGTGTGTCGCTGCCCGCGACCCTCGGCCCTTATGAAGACATCAAGGCGATGCTGACCCAAACCAGCAACGAACTGCACATGCCCGATGGAAGCTTCAGGAAAGACTGGCGGGCGCACCAGCAAATCGCCTTGTCACGGGGCCTGGATGACAACGGCCTGCTGACTCTCAATTTCGATAACGACCCGCGCTACCTGCCCTTTGAATACACCGGTGCGGTGTCGTCCTGGAGCCTGATTTTTCCCCAACCCGCACTGCAAAAGCGCCTGTTGGAATCGATCAGCGACATCATCCTCCATGTGCGCTACACCGCACGTCCCGGCAGGAGCACGCCATGAAGACACCAGAGGCGACCCCGTCGCCCCTCAGCGTGCCGTCGCTGCCCGACGCCGGCAGCGCTGTCAAAGCCAGAAGCAGCGACTGGGGTTCTGTCGGCGCCAACGGTACGGCAACCTTGGCAATCCCCCTGCCCGTTTCCGCCGGCAGGGGTTATGCGCCGACGTTGGCCTTGCTCTACCGCAGCGGCGCAGGCAACAGCCCGTACGGGTTCGGTTGGGAGCTGAACCTGGGCGCCATCACCCGCTGCACCCGGCGCGGCGTGCCGAGTTATACCGCGGCCGATAGCATCCTGGGACCCGACGCGCAGACCTGGATGCCCGAATGCGACGCCAACGGCACGCCACTGCAGCGCCGGCGCGAGCGCTTCAACCAATTACCGCTGCCTGCGCCCTGCACCGTCACCCGCTACTTCCCCGCAGTCGAAAGCGACTTCGCGCGCATTGAACATTGGCGCACGGCCGCTGACGCCGTGGGCTTCTGGCTGATACAGGCGCGCGATGGCAGTCAGCATGTGTATGGCAAGACGGCCTCGGCACGCATTGCCAATCCCGATGCGCCCGATCAAGTGGCGCAATGGTGGCTGGAGGAAAGTATCAATCGCCACGGCGAACACATCGGCTACCAGTACCTGCGCGAAACCAAGGCTCACACCTTTCCCTACGATTGCCGGGCGCAGCACTACCTGCACGCGGTGTATTACGGCAACGTCAAGGCCAGGGAAAAGGAGACGCTGTATCTGCTGCATGCCGATGACCTCTCACGTCAGGACTGGCACTTTCACCTGCTGCTCGACTACGGGCAACGCAGCACGGCCATGGATCAGGTGCCGCCCTACACCTCGCCCGGTCTCTGGCCTGTACGCCAGGATGCATTTTCCAGCTACGCCTACGGCTTTGAACTGCGCACCCAACGCCTGTGTCGGCAAATCCTGATGTTCCACTGCTTTCCCGCCGAATCGGCCATGGGCACGGCCCCGGTGCTGGTCAAGCGACTGTTGCTTGAGCATCAACCCGCCGCCCCCTGCCGACTGATTGCCGTACACGAGCAAGCCGTCGATAGCCAGGGCCAGCTCGCGTCCTTGCCGCCCCAGGAGTTTCATTATCAAAGTGCCCGGCTGAAGCTGAACAAAGGTCGCTATCAACGCCTTGAGGATTTCCCAGGTCTCAATGACGGGCAACGCTATCAAGTGGTGGACCTGTACGGCGAAGGGTTACCGGGGCTGTTTTACCGGGGCGATAACGCCTGGTTTTACCGCGCCCCGCAACGGGATGAAAACCGCGCAAACGCAGACGCAATCACCTACGCGCCGCCTGAGGCGATACCCATCAGCGCCATGGCCGACACACTGCGGCCCGTCTATCAGACGCTGCTGGATGTGGACGGCGATGGCCGGCTGGAGTGGGTCCTGGCGCGACCCGGCCTGAGTGGCTTTTTCAGGTTGGGCGCGCAATCGGAAGCAGCCGGCTTCGTGCCGTTTGACGCGTTTCCCGCAGAGTACTTGCACGCGGACGCGATGTTTGCCGACCTGTTGGGCAGCGGCTTTGCCGACATGGCCCTGGTAGGCCCGCGCAGCGTGCGTTTGTATGCCAATCAACAGGCGGGCGGGTTTGCCGCAGGCATCGACCTGCCACACCGCATCGACGGTGACGATTTGCCCACCGTGACATCGTCTGCGCGTGACTGGGTCGGTTTCAGCGACATACTGGGCAGTGGTCAGCAACACCTGGTGCGCATCCGCCATGACGAGATCAAGTATTGGCCCAATCTGGGGCGCGGCAGGTTCGGCAAAGGACGAGTGCTGACGGCCCTGCCCTTTCGCGAAGCAACGTTCAACGCGGCCAATATCGTGCTGGCCGACCTGAACGGCTACGGCGGCGCCGACCTTCTTTACCTGTCTCACGACGCGCTCAGCATCTACCTCAACAAGGGCAGCAAGGGCTTTGCCGGCACCCCGTTGAAATTGCCCTGGCCATCCGGTGTGGCGTATGACGCTTTGTGTCAGGTCAGTGTGGTGGATATACGCGGGCAGGGCCTGGTCAGCCTGATCATCAGTGTCATGCATCCACGCCCACAGCATTGGCGCTACGACTTTTTCAATAAAAGACCCGGCTTGCTTCGCTACCTCTACAACAACCTCGGCGCAAAAGCCCGCATCACCTACCGCAGCAGTGCCCAGGAATGGCTCGACGAAAAACAGGAACTTCTTCACCAGGGCAAACCTGCCGTCAGCCGACTGCCGTTCGCACTGGACCTGGTGAAAACCCATGAACAGCGCGACGAGACCACCGGCGGTGCGCTGATCCAGCTGTATCAGTACCGACGGGCGTATTACGACCCTGACGAGCGAACCTTTAACGGCTTCGGCCTTTTGCTGCAAAGCGATCGCGAAACCGCCTACCACGCAAGTCACACGCGTAGCCTGTTGAGCAAGCGCTGGTTTCACACCGGCCAGTCCCTTGACAGCCCAGGTGACGGCTACAGCGCCCACGACCGGCACAGCGTCACTCTGGGGCCCACGCTGTTGGCAAGCTATGAGGCCGGCGCCGGAGCGGCCGAGCCCACCGCTCATCACGACCGCTTGATCACCCGCCCTTCATCCCAGGCCGTGCGTGACGCAACCCGCGCCCTCAGAGGTTTGCCGTTGCGGGTGGAAGTATTCGCCCTCGATCCGCCAGGCGCCGTGCCGTACTCCGTGCAACACCATCGTTACCTGGTGCGTCAATTGGCACCGGTATCCGGCGCGCTGCAACGGGCGCGCATGCTGCCCCTTGAAGTGGAAACGGTGACATCTCTCTACGAACAGGTCGCAGACGATCCGGTTTGCGAGCATCGGCTCAATTTGCGCTGGGATGCCTATGGCAGGCTGGTGCATGGCGTCACGGTCCATCATGCCCGCCGCAAGACACCGGACGATCCGCCGCCTGATGTGCTGACCGACGCCCACCCGCAGCAATGGTGGCGCGATACCCACGACACGGCGCAACAACAGTATTACCTGAGCGAAACCCTGGCGCAGTGGATTCACCATACCCAGGAGGATCAATGGCAGCTGGCCCTACCCTACCGGCAACGCAGTAATGCCTGGACATTGCCCAAGGGCCTGCCACCGTCAGGCTTGAACACTCATGCCATCAGCTATGAAGGGTTTATCCAGGCGCAATCAGGGCCAATGGGGCCGCAGGCGCCCCGGCAACTGAGCGGCTTGTCGGTGCAGCACTACCGCGAGCCTGGCGGCAAAGGCCAGGTGCTTGAACCAGGCGTGGCCACGTTCCAGGCACTGACCAGTTACCTGGAAACCGCTGAACTGGACGCCGCCGCGTTGCAGGCTCTGCAAGCCATCCCTCGCATGCCGGGCCAACCCGCCTGGGACCTGCCGAAGCGCTTGAAGGAAATCGGCTATCAGGCCATGACGGTGTTTTTTTGCGCCAGTGATGAGGAACGCCAAACGCCGCCCACCCTCTGGTCCATCCGCCGACAGTTCCCCCGCTACCGCAACGCCAAGCATTTTTATCGCCTGCACGCCTGGCGCCTGACCCAGGCCGAGGATGAGACCAGCGTGACCCACGACCCTTACGACTGTCAGGTCATTGAAGTCAAACAGGCCGACGGCTGCGTGACGCAACTGCACCATGACTATCGCCTGTTGCAACCGGTCAAGCTGACCGACGCCAACGGCACAGTGCAGCAAGCGCTGCTGGATGCGTTCGGACGCGTGATTGCCAGAAGCGTCATGGGCAATGAGTCTGGCACGCAGGTCGGCTTCGGCGCATTGACGGCCCCCGACACGGCTTTGCACACCTGTGTCGAAGACGCTATCCAGAGGCCTGAAACCGTACTGGGCCACGCAGCCCGCGCCGCCTGTTACGCAGTGTTCAGTTGGATGGGCAGCATCGCCAGGCAGCAGATACGCCCCGAGTGGATCAAGCGGCGTTACTTGCTGCCCGATGGGCACATCCGCAGCGCCGCCCGCCCTTACCTCAAAGCCAGGTCGCGCCAGTTGACCGAGTCCGAGCGGGCCTTATCGGCGTTGATCAAGCAAGCGCGCCGCACGCCGGTGCACAGCCTGGAACTGGCGGCGGACCGTTACCCGGGCGACGAGGCGCGAATCATCCACATGACGCTGGCGTTCCAGGACGGTGCTGGCCGCACCTTGCAGCGCACGCAAAAAGCCGAGCCCGGGCCCGCGTATGTGATGGCGGACAATGGCGACCCGGCGATTCAAAACAGTGCGCTGCAAACCGCACACGCCGACCCGCGCTGGTGCGTCAGTGAACGCACCGACTACAGCCTCGAAGGCCGTATCGTGCGTATTTACCGGCCGTTCTTCAGCGATCGCCATCACTTCGTCAATGCTGAACCCTTGCGTAAGCTTTGGCACAGCGACACCCAGCTGTACGACCCTCTGGGCCGACCTGTACGCACCCTGACCGCCAACGCAACGGTACGACAAACCACTTACTGGGCTTGGTACACCATCAGCGAGGATGAGAACGACACCGGGTCGCCGGAGCCGACGCCAGCATTGCCCCCGGCGTGAGACGTGGCGCTACCGTGGCGGCGCTGGCACCGCCACGGTGATTCACTCACTTACCGGCGCGCCCGCGCACCGGCCACGCGCGTGCTTCTGGGCGTATAACGGCGCCACAGGCCTGCGTCAGTCTCCCAAGGCGCATCAACCCTGATCCGGCCTTGATAGAAGTTCACCCTGCCGGCCAGTTGCGTTCGGTGCCGATATAGCCAGCGCAACTCCGATGCGGTG
>CATOTO010000287.1:0-18411 GCA_951812925.1 Calliopum simillimum | reverse complement strand
GAGTTGAAAACATCAGGCCAAAAAATCCCATAAAAAAAGGGACGATTGCTCGTCCCTTTTCCGCACAACAAATAGCATTACTGTAGCAGTGAGATATCCGCGACCTGCAGGAACAGCTCACGCAGTTTTGACAGCAGCGTCAGGCGATTAACCCGCACCGCCTGATCGTCGGCGTTAACCATCACTTTATCGAAGAAGTTGTCTACCGCAGTACGCAGCTGTGCCAGTTCGACCAGCGCATCCTGATAACGACCTTCAGCGAAGTAAGGCTGCAGCTTGCTGCTCAGCGCAGTGACAAAGGTCGCCAGCTGGATCTCTTCATTCTCTTTCAGCAGCGACGCCTGCACGCTCTCATTCAGCGTTTCAGTCGATTTTGCCAGAATGTTAGAGACGCGCTTGTTCGCCGCCGCCAGTGCTGCGGCTGCTTCCAGCGTACGGAAGTGCGACACCGCTTTCATGCGTGCATCAAAGTCAGCCGGACGGGTCGGACGACGCGCCAGAACCGCCTGCAGCGTGTCGATGCTGTGACCCTCTTCCTGATACCAGGCGCGGAAGCGACCCAGCATAAAGTCGATCACATCATCCACCACGCGGGCGTTGCTCAGCTTGCTGCCATACAGGCGCACCGCTTCTTCGGTCAGAGTCTGCAGGTCGAGCGGCAGGTTCTTCTCAACGATGATACGCAGCACGCCCAGCGCCGCACGACGCAGTGCGAACGGGTCTTTGTCGCCTTTTGGATGCTGACCAATGCCGAAAATACCGGCCAGCGTATCCATTTTATCGGCAATCGCCAGTGCACAGGCGACAGGGCTGGACGGCAGATCGTCACCGGCAAAGCGCGGCTGATACTGCTCATTCAGCGCCACCGCAACATCTTCGGCTTCGCCGTCGTGACGCGCGTAGTGCATGCCCATCACGCCCTGGGTGTCGGTGAACTCGAAGACCATGTTGGTCATCAGGTCACACTTCGACAGCAGGCCCGCGCGGGTGGCGTGATTCACATCTGCGCCAATTTCACCGGCAATCCAGCCCGCCAGGGCCTGAATGCGATCGGTTTTATCGCGCAGCGTGCCCAGCTCTTTCTGGAACAGCACCGTCTCCAGACGCGGCAGGTGATCTTCCAGACGCTTTTTGCGGTCGGTATTAAAGAAGAACTCCGCATCGGCCAGGCGTGGACGTACCACTTTTTCGTTGCCGGATATAATCTGGCGCGGATCGCTGGATTCGATGTTGGTGACGAAAATGAAGTTCGGCATCAGGTTGCCGTCATTGTCATACACCGGGAAATACTTCTGATCGCCTTTCATGGTGTAGACCAGCGCTTCCGCAGGCACCTTGAGGAATTTCTCTTCAAAGGTCGCGGTCAGGACCACCGGCCACTCCACCAGCGATGTTACCTCTTCCAGCAGGCTGTCGCTGATATCAGCGTTGCCGCCTAAACGGCGTGCTGCCGCTTCAGCATCGGCTTTGATCATCGCTTTGCGGACCTGATAGTCGGCAATGACCTGGCCACGTTTTTCCAGCACATCGGGGTATTGATCGGCGTTGTCGAGCGTGATTTCGCTTTCACCCATAAAGCGGTGACCACGAATAACCCGATCTGACTTAATGCCCAGAATGGTGCCTGGGATCAGCTCATCGCCCAGCAGCATCGTCACGGTGTGAACCGGACGAACGAACTGCACATCGCTGTTGCCCCAGCGCATCAGTTTTGGCACCGGCAGCTTGCTGAGCGCGGTAGCGATCATTGCGGGCAGCAGCGCCTGGGCCGCTTCGCCTTTGACCTGAGCGCGATAAACCAGCCATTCGCCTTTATCGGTGGCGAGACGTTCAGCCTGATCGACGGTAATGCCGTTGCCACGCGCCCAGCCTTCAGCGGCTTTGGTCGCATTGCCGTCAGCGTCAAACGCAGCAGAGATCGCCGGTCCACGCTTCTCTACTTCCCGATCGGGTTGTGAGGCGCTCAGGTTTGCGACTTTCAGCGCCAGACGACGCGGCGCAGCAAACCAGCTGACCTCGCCGTGGCTCAGGTTAGCGGCATCCAGTTCAGCAGTGACCTGCGCGGCAAAGGCTTCTGCCAGGCTGCGCAGGGCTTTTGGTGGCAGCTCTTCGGTGCCGATCTCCACCAGGAAGGTTTGTTCAGTCATGGCTGCCTCTTACTTTTTGTTATTGCACATCGGGAAGCCCATTGCCTCGCGAGAGGCGTAGTAAGCTTCAGCCACGGCTTTGGTCAGGGTACGAATGCGCAGAATATAGCGCTGACGCTCTGTTACCGAGATCGCTTTGCGGGCATCCAGCAGGTTGAAGCTGTGTGCCGCTTTAAGAATGCGTTCGTAGGCGGGCAGTGGCAGCGGTTTTTCCAGCGCCAGCAGATGCTGCGCCTCTTTCTCATACTGCTCGAAGCAGGTAAAGAGGAAATCAACGTCGGCGTATTCGAAGTTATAGGTGGATTGCTCCACTTCGTTCTGATGGAACACGTCGCCGTAGGTGGTTTTGCCCAGCGGACCGTCGCTCCACACCAGATCGTAAACGCTGTCGACGCCCTGGATGTACATCGCCAGACGCTCCAGACCGTAGGTGATCTCGCCGGTCACCGGCTTACACTCCATGCCGCCAACCTGCTGGAAGTAGGTGAACTGCGTCACTTCCATGCCGTTGAGCCACACTTCCCAGCCGAGTCCCCAGGCACCCAGCGTCGGGTTTTCCCAGTTATCTTCCACGAAGCGAATGTCATGCACCGTCGGGTCCATACCCAGCTCTTTCAGCGAGCCAAGATAGAGCTCCTGAATGTTGTCCGGTGAGGGTTTGATGATCACCTGGAACTGGTAGTAGTGTTGCAGGCGGTTCGGGTTTTCACCGTAGCGGCCATCGGTAGGACGGCGTGATGGCTGCACGTAAGCGGCGGCGATCGGCTCCGGGCCGAGTGCGCGCAGGCAGGTCATCGGGTGTGAAGTGCCAGCGCCCACTTCCATGTCCAGCGGTTGGACAATGGTGCAGCCCTGACGCGCCCAGTAATCCTGCAAGGTCAGGATCAGCCCCTGAAAGGTTTTGGTATCAAACTTTTGCATGTTGAGTGTGCACGCGCTTCGGTTAGATTAAAAAAAGAGGCCGACAGTATACCCTTTGACCGCGCGATGTGCAGCCGTAAATCCCTGGCGCTACCGGCGCGTTTTCGCGGTGATTCAGGGCGCTGGCATACAGATGGCTCCGAATCCTGCTGGCAGCAGTTGTTGCTCTGGTCGCATTTGGCTACCCTTTTGCGCACGGACGCGATGCGCAAGAGGATGCCATGCCGCAGAAGATTTACTGGATCGATAATTTACGCGCGGTTGCCTGTCTGATGGTGATCGTGATTCATACCACCACCTGGTATATCACCGGGCCGATGGCGGTGACTGGCATCACCTGGGATGCGGCTAATCTGCTGAACTCAGCATCACGCGTCTGTGTTCCGCTGTTCTTTATGATCTCCGGCTATCTGTTTTTCGGCGAACGCAGCGCCCAGCCTCGCCATATGCTCCGGCTGGTGCTCTGTCTGCTGTTCTACAGCGCGGTATCGCTGGCCTATATCACCTGGCTGACCCCCATCAGCGAAGGGCGATCAATCCTGAAGATGCTGCAGAAGCCGGTGTTTTATCACCTGTGGTTCTTCTTTGCGCTGATCGGCATCTATCTGCTGTCGCCCCTGATCCAGGTAAAAACCGTGCAGGCGCGCTACGTGGCGCTGCTGGTGCTGGTGCTGGCGGTGCTCGCCAACCCCAATACGGTCAGCCAGTCGCTGGGGCCGTTTCACTTTCTGCCGGTTAATCTTTATGTCAGCGGTGACAGTATCTACTACCTGCTCTATGCGCTGCTGGGACGGGCTATCGGCACGATGGAGACGACCCGGCGCGGCCTGACGCCGCTGGCTGCCGGGCTGTTTATCGCCTGTGTGATTGGCATTACGTTAGGGACGAAACAGGCGCTGATCGTCAACGGGGCGTTTAATGACACCTGGTATCTCTACTGCGGACCGCTGGTGTTTATCGCCGCGATCAGCCTGCTCATCGTGTTTAAAAACAGCCTGAACCAGCGCACGCTGCCCGGTTTAACGGTGATTGCGCGCTATTCACTGCCGATCTACGGCTTTCATGCGCTGTTCATTCACTACCTGCGAACGCATCATTACGATGATATGTCACGTCCGTGGCTCGACCTGCCCTGGGTGTTCGGGCTGACGCTGGGCGGCAGCCTGCTGCTGGGTATGGCACTGAAACGCGTCGATACCCGTCACTTTGTCAGCTGATCGGCTTCACGCTGGCGGGCGCGCCGTAGCTGGCGCGCCGATGAAAACCCCGCCGCCAGCGCCGCTTTTTCGGCAGATTCACCCTGCTGCTGACGCTGGCGTGCCACGCCAACCCGCAGCTGCTCATGGTATTCACGCACGCTAATCCCCAGATGCTGGCGAAACAGCCGCGCCAGATGGCGGCTGCTGACATGCGTGCGTCCGGCCAGCTCGGTCAGGGTCCAGCCGTGCTCAGGATGGGCAATCATCAGATCCTGCGCCCGGTGAATGGCCGGATGCATGTGGTTGCGGTAACGCAGCCACGGCGAAAGTTGCGGATCGTCACCGGCACGGCGGAACCAGACCACCATCTCCCGCGCTACCGCCAGCGCGGTTTGCGTATCGCAGAGCTGATTAATCAGATGCAGCGCCAGATCGATTCCCGCCGTGATGCCTGCGCTGGTCCAGATATTCTCATGCCCGACAAACACCCGGTTCTCCTGCACCCGTGCGCGCGGGGCCGCGGCTTTCAGGCGGGCAATCACATCATGATGAGTGGTGCAGACCACGTCATCCAGCATGCCTGCCTGCGCCGCCAGCAGCGCACCCGAGCAGACGCAGACCAGCATAAAGGTCTGCGCGCGCAGCGCGCCGTGCTGGCGCATCAGCCACTCGCGTGCCTCTCCGGCCTGCGGCGTGGCGTAACAGACCTGCGAGTCATAGACGCCTGGCACCACCAGCAGACTCCCGGCGGGCAACTGTTCAGGTAACGGTTCGATGCCGCCAATGGTCATGCCGGTGGAGCAGACCACCTCCGGCTGCGGGCCGATGTAGCGCAGCGTAAAGTGTTCGCCCGCCAGCTTCAGCGTCTCGGCCGGGCCGGTGAGATCCAGCGCCATCACGCCGGGCAGGGTTAAAAACCAGACGGTGTGTGTCATGCTGGCCCGCGCTACACCAGATCCCAGCCACGGGCGCGCCACAGCGCAGGCAGTTGCGCCATATCGTCGAAGCGCGTCACCAGCGGGTGATCCAGTTCAGGGTTGTGTGGGTCAGCGCAGTAGTAGTAGACCGGAATGCCAGCGGCGATACCGGCGCGGGCGCCCGCTTCGGAGTCATCCACCAGAATGCAGCGCTCAATCGGCACCTGCATCTGTTCCGCAGCGTGGTACATCAGTTCCGGATCGGGCTTCCAGTGCAGAATGTCATAGCCGCTGTAGAGGTGCTCCGCAAACAGCGGCAGCATGCCGGTTAAGCCCAGCGAGTGCTGCATCTTTTTTACCGTCCCGTTTGAAACCACGCACATCGGCACCTTGATCTGCTCAACCAGCGCTTTCGCGCCCGGGATGGGCTGCAGTTGCTGATCAAACAGCCGCGCGACCTCTGCGCGATAAGCAGTCTCCACCTCTTCCATCGGCAGCGTCACCTGATGCGCGTCGCCAACGTCACGAATAATGTCGTAGAGTTTGACGCCCTTATACTTTTCAAACATCTGCTGCAGCGACAGTTCCAGGCCGTAACGGGCAAAGGTGTTGACGTAGGCCTGGGTACAGAGCAACTCACTGTCCACCAGCGTGCCATCGCAATCAAAAAAGACGCATTCTACTGACATCAGACTCTATCCTTCGATTCAGGGGTGTGCTCCACACTCTACCGCACTCAGCGCAGATTGCGAGACTGGCAATCGGTTGCGAAAAATCATTGTATTGCCCCGGTAAAATCGCCAGGATACGCGCCGATGATTTTTTCTTCTGGATGGATGGCATGAGCAAGCAAGGCGTTTTGCAGCGCATCTTCAGGCTGCAGGAACATGGCACCACGGTGCGCACCGAAGTGATCGCGGGTATCACCACCTTTCTGACGATGGTCTACATCGTCTTCGTCAATCCGCAGATCCTCGGCGTCGCCGGCATGGATACCCAGGCGGTGTTTGTGACCACCTGTCTGATTGCCGCTTTCGGCAGCATTCTGATGGGACTGTTTGCCAATCTGCCGGTGGCGCTGGCGCCGGCAATGGGGCTGAACGCCTTTTTCGCCTTTGTGGTGGTCGGTGCGATGGGCTATTCGTGGCAGGTGGGTATGGGCGCGATCTTCTGGGGTGCGGTCGGCCTGCTAATCCTGACGCTGCTGCGGGTTCGCTACTGGATGATTGCCAATATCCCGCTGAGCCTGCGCGTCGGCATTACCGCCGGTATCGGCCTGTTTATCGCCATGATGGGGCTGAAGAATGCCGGTATTATCGTGCCGAATCCCGATACCCTGGTGGCCGTGGGGAACCTGACCTCGCACAGCGTACTGCTGGGCGCGCTGGGCTTCTTTATCATCGCTATTCTGGCATCACGCAATATCCACGCGGCAGTGCTGATCTCGATGGTGGTTACCACTGCTATCGGCTGGATGCTGGGCGACGTGAAGTTTGTCGGCCTGTTTTCTGCGCCGCCTTCCATTACTTCTGTGGTTGGCCAGGTGGATATCAAAGGCGCCTTCAACATCGGCATGGCAGGCGTAATCTTCTCCTTTATGCTGGTCAATCTGTTCGACTCCTCCGGCACGCTGATCGGCGTCACCGACAAAGCGGGACTGACCGATGAAACCGGCACTTTCCCGCGCATGCAGCAGGCGCTCTATGTCGACAGCATCAGTTCAGTGAGTGGCGCGCTGGCAGGCACCTCATCCGTGACCGCCTATATCGAAAGCACCTCGGGCGTGGCGATTGGTGGCCGTACCGGCCTGATGGCCGTGGTCACCGGCCTGCTGTTCCTGCTGGTGACCTTCCTGTCACCGCTGGCCGCGATGGTGCCATCCTACGCCGCTGCGGGCGCGCTGATTTACGTTGGGGTGTTAATGACCGCCAGCCTGTCGCGCGTACGCTGGGATGATTTGACCGAAGCCGTTCCGGCGTTTGTGACCGCCGCCATGATGCCCTTCAGCTTTTCCATCACCGAAGGCATTGCGCTGGGATTCATCGCTTACTGCGTCATGAAGCTGGGTACTGGCCGCTGGCGTGAAATCAGCCCCTGCGTAGTAATTGTTGCTCTGCTGTTTGTGCTGAAGATTGTCTTTGTAGACGCGCACTAAGCGCATTCAGGGCCGCAACCTCCGGGTTGCGGCTTTTTACATTTCAGGATGCAGGCTGCGCTCGCTGGGCAGGCTGGTCAGCCGCAGAGCATGAGGCCCGATGTTGGGCTTACCCATCTCTATTTCGCGTAATGCGTGCCACTGAAAGGCGTTATCCATCTCCCACAGATGCAGACGCTGAGTCGCAGACGACAGCGCACACGACCAGACCAGCATGGGCTCCGCATCACACACCACCTGAATGTCGGGATAGAGTGAAGATCGCAGCCGACCCGCACCGGGCAACAGGCGCAGCGAATCCAGTCCCCGATCGCCCTCTCCCGTCAGCTTGAGAATGCTCTGGCGTAATGTCCAGATCTGCGTCACCGCCTCCATGGCATCCTGCTGGGCATTGATCCAGGCGATCTCGCCCGAGGTTAATCCCTGAATCAGCTGCTCCTGAGTCTGACGGCTTCTGGCATGCACAATCTCCATATCCAGACCGGCACGTCCACCCTCTTCGGCCAGCAGCACACCCACCGTATTACCCGCATAGGCGATGCTGAAATCGGGCAGATCGCTGTCAGCAAAAACGGGGCGTCCGTTGCTCTGGATAAGCAGGCGCGGCAGCTCACCAATGCCATAAACCCGTAGCATCAATTGTGCCAGCAGGGTACGGGCGGCAAGAAATCGCCCACGGCGTTTGTCAGCAAACTGCTGTGCCGTGTCGGTGATAGCCTGGGGAATGCGTAAATCATTAGCCGGGAAGCCGGGATCGCCCGTCCAGCGTACAAAATGACCAGCCATCTGTCGCTCCGTGAAAATGGTCAGATAATCATCAGAAGCATTGTAGGAATTTTCTTACCTTAATGCACCTGGCAACGCACAGATTGGGGTAAATTCGGATTAGGATGAGCAGAGTCGCGAGGGAGAGCTAACCGGACAGAAGCGTCACGATGCCCATCTTCAACAGCTTAAAGGAATTATTGCCGCTGCCTGTCAGCACAGAATAACAGGAGGGTCAGCCATGTTGCTGGACGAAATGGTGAAACGAGAGCGCAGCCTGCACAGTGCCAGGCGACGGGAACTGGCGTGGCTGGAGCAGATACTCCATCCTGACTTTTGTGAGATAACCCGTTCAGGACGCTTTGTGACCCGCGCGCAGACCATCGCGGCGCTGATAAAAGAAGATGCGATGCCCGATATGCTTAGTAGTAACTTTCAACTGGTGAGCACGGGCGAGAGGAGTCTGATACTGCACTACCAGAGCTGTAATGCCGATGGCAGCCGGGCCGCACTGCGCGCCTCACACTGGCTGCGCGAGGGGCAGAACTGGCGAATGGTGTTTCATCAGGGGACGCCTGCAGAGAATGCTGCGCCGCTGTGACACGCTGTTTATAAGGTCATCCGCGTCGCGATTCGAATCGCGACGCGGGCAGCATCAGGCGAAACGACTCGCCTGCTCAAAGCTCAGTCGCGGCAGGCGCGGATGCAGTTTTGATGCATCACCGTAGCCGAGGTTAATCAGCAGGTTAACCTGATACTGACCGTCGGGGAAAAAGGCGTCATTGACTTTGGCCGGATCAAACCCGGACATCGGACCGGCATCCAGACCCAGCGAACGAGCCGCCAGAATCAGGTAGCCCGCCTGCAGGCTGCTGTTACGGAAAGCGGTCTCTTTTGCCGCTTCTGGGCTGCCGGTAAACCAGCTGCGCGCATCAGCATGGGGGAACAGGGCGGGCAGCTGCTCATAGAACTCGCGGTCCCAGGCCACAATCACCGTGACCGGCGCGCTCATGGTTTTTTCCAGATTGCCGGAAGAGAGTGCCGGTTTCAGCTTCTCTTTGCCTTCCGCCGAGGTCACGAAAACAAATCGCGCAGGCGAGCAGTTCGCCGAGGTCGGGCCCAGTGCTGTTAAAGCATAGAGCTGCTCCAGCAGGGCGTTATCGACGGGCTTAGCCTGCCAGTAACTGTGGGTGCGGGCGTCATTAAACAGCGTGTCCAGTGCGGCAGTGTCGAGCGGTGTACTCATGCAACTCTCCTGTTTCAGGCGAAAAAGTTCGCCCAACGGTGTTCACGTAGTGGGTTTGCGTCCGGTCCGGCGCGGCGGGATGAGGCGGGGATCACTCACCGCAATCCGTCGCCGCACGTCAGATCGGCGCTTCAACCGTTATACGGCAATGCCGTGCCGCCGCAAAATAACATATCAGCAAGAATCAACGCAGAGGCGGGAATAACAGGGAGGCAGCGTGGCAGGAAATCTGGCCTGACAGCAGGACGCTATCAGGCCAGCACGGTTATTTACCGATACAGAAGCTGGAGAAGATGCGACCCAGCAGATCGTCAGAAGTGAACTCGCCGGTGATCTCGCTTAACGCCTGCTGGGCAAGACGTAACTCTTCCGCCAGTAGCTCACCGGCCCAGGCACCGAGCAGCTGCGCTTTACCCTGCTGTAAGTGCGTTGCCGCCAGCTCCAGCGCCTGCAGATGACGGCGACGCGCCAGGAAGCCGCCTTCCATATTGCCGGCGAAGCCCATGCTCTGCTTCAGGTGATCGCGCAGCTCGTCCACGCCCGCGCTGGTGCGTGCCGACAGGCGAATCAGTGAGTGACCATTTACTTCTGTCAGACCGAGAGACTCACCGGTGACATCCGCCTTGTTGCGGACCACGGTAATCGGCAGTTCGGGCGGCAGACGGGAGACGAAATCGGGCCAGATCGCCGCCGCTTCGGTGGCATCGGTCGTCGTGCCGTCCACCATAAACAGCACGCGATCAGCCTGTTCGATCTCCTGCCAGGCGCGCTCAATCCCGATGCGCTCCACTTCGTCGCTGGCTTCACGCAGACCGGCGGTGTCGATGATATGCAGCGGCATGCCATCAATATGAATATGCTCACGCAGTACGTCACGGGTGGTGCCTGCGATGTCCGTGACGATGGCGGCGTCACGGCCTGCCAGCGCATTCAGCAGGCTCGATTTGCCCGCATTAGGCCGGCCCGCAATCACCACTTTCATCCCTTCACGCAGCAGGCTGCCCTGACGCGCTTCGGCACGGACGGCATCCAGGTCGCCGATCACCGTATTCAGCTGCGCTTCGATTCTGCCGTCAGAGAGGAAATCGATCTCCTCATCCGGGAAGTCGATAGCGGCTTCGACATAGATCCGCAGGTGAGTGAGTGCTTCCACAAGATGATTGATACGGGTGGAGAAAACGCCCTGCAGGGAGTTCACGGCCGAACGCGCCGCCTGCTCAGAGCTGGCATCAATCAGGTCAGCAATCGCTTCGGCCTGCGCCAGATCGAGCTTGTCATTCAGAAACGCACGCTCTGAAAACTCACCCGGCTGAGCGATACGCACGCCAGGCAGCGCCACGATGCGCTTCAGCAGCAGGTCCAGGATCACCGGGCCGCCGTGGCCCTGCAGCTCCAGCACATCTTCACCAGTAAAGGAGTTAGGACCAGGAAACCACAGCGCAATGCCCTGATCCAGCACGCGGCCATCGCTATCGGTGAACGGCAGATAATCGGCGTAACGCGGCTTAGGCAGTTTGCCCAGTAGCTGGCGGGCGACCTCTGCCGCCTGCGCGCCAGAGACGCGCAGAATGCCTACGCCGCCGCGTCCGGGTGGCGTCGCCTGGGCAACAATAGTATCGCTGTGGCTCATAAATTTTCTCTCGCTACAAAAAACACAGGCGGTCGCTTTGACCGCCTGAGAATAGACTATTTTAGGGCGGGATTACTCCCGCTCTGGATCGCTTACGCTTTCTTCTTGTCGCGGCTATGCAGACCACGTTTTTCCAGGCCGCGATAAATCAGCTGCTGCTGGAGAATGGTGACCAGGTTGCTGACGATGTAGTACAGCACCAGACCTGACGGGAACCACAGGAAGAACACGGTGAAAATCACCGGCATGTACGTCATGATCTTCTGCTGCATCGGATCGGTCACGGTGGTCGGTGACATCTTCTGAATGAAGAACATGGTGATGCCCATCAGAATCGGCAGGATGTAGTACGGGTCCTGCGCTGACAGGTCATGGATCCACAGAATAAATGGCGCATGACGCAGTTCAACCGAGCCTGACAGCATGTAGTAGAGCGCCAGGAAGATTGGCATCTGAATCACCAGCGGCAGACAGCCACCCAGCGGATTCACTTTCTCTGCTTTATACAGCGCCATCATTTCCTGGCTCTGCTTCTGCTTGTCATCACCCAGACGCTCACGCATCGCCTGAATTTTCGGCTGCAGCATACGCATCTTCGCCATCGAGGTGTACTGCGCTTTGGTCAGCGGGTACATGATGCCGCGCACGATGAAGGTGATCACGATAATGGAGAAGCCCCAGTTACCGATGAAGCTGTGGATAAATTTCAGCAATTTGAACAGCGGCTGAGAGATAAACCACAACCAGCCGTAATCCACGGTCAGATCAAGGTGCGGCGCAATCGCTGCCATCTTGTCCTGAATTTCCGGGCCGACCCACAGCGTTGCACCCAGATTCTGCTGTGCGCCCGCGGCAATGGTGACCGGTGCAGATTTATAGCCAATCGCCGCCACGCCATTACCCAGGTTGCTGGTGTAAAGGGTGTTGGTGCCTTCGGTACGCGGAACCCATGCCGTTGCAAAGTACTGCTGCAGCATCGCAACCCAGCCATTGCTGGTGGTGGCGTTCAGGTTCTCGTTATCCGCGATGGTGTCGAATTTATACTTCTCATATTTCGACTCGCTGGTGGAGTAGGCCGCGCCACGGAAGGTGTGCAGAGCAAAGTTGTTGCTGCCGGTATCACGATGCTTAGGCAGATCGATAGTCTGCTTCAGCTGGCCAAACAGCGACACTTCCAGCGGCTGCTGGGTGGTGTTGTTGACATGATAATCGACATTAACGGCATATTCGCCACGCTTGAAGATGAAGGTTTTGGTGTAAACCACGCCATTTTCAGCGGTGTAGGTCATCGGCACACGCAGTTCGGACTGGCCATCAGCCATCTCGAAGTGATCCTGCGCAGCGTTGAACAGCGGACGCGCGCCGTTGTTCGGGTTATCCGGGCCATTACGACCGGTCAAACCACTCTGTGCCTGATAAAGGAACGCTGGCGTTGTTTCAAGCAGCTGGAACGGCTGGTTAGAACCCAGTTTGTCCGGGAAAGTCAGCAGCTGTGCTTGTTCAACATCACCGCCTCGGGTGTTGATATTCAATGACAGGACATCAGTCTTAACGGTGATCGTCTGGCCCTGACCGCTGGCCGGTACACCCTGACTGGCGGTATCACCCGCTACGCTGTTTGTGCCTTGTGTGGTCTGCGTCTGCTGTGGCTGCGGAGCGTGGTCCGTCTGCCAGGCTTGCCAGATCATAAAGGTCACGAACAGAAAAGCGATGAGAAAGAGATTGCGTTGCGAATCCATCGTTAATGTTCTCTGGTATCAAAGGTTTTTGGCGGCACAGGATCGTCACCACCCGGGTTCAAGGGGTGGCATTTTAATACGCGTTTTAATGTCAACCAACTGCCTTTTATCAGGCCGAACCTGCGTAATGCCTCAATTCCGTAATGAGAGCAGGTCGGGTGAAACCGACAGTGTGGTCCCAGTAATGGACTGATGCCGCGTTGATAGACGCGTATCAGGACGATCAGGAGCCGCGCGCCAGGCGACAGTGACGACGCCATAATTTCTCCAACGCTTCCGCCAGCATACGGTTATCCAGATCGGCAACCCCCTTCTTCGCGACCACCACGAAGTCCATCGACGGCAGTTCATGTTGACGCAGACGAAAGCTTTCGCGGGTCAATCGCTTGATCCGGTTGCGTTCATGAGCGCGTTTCACATGTTTTTTAGCGACGGTGAGACCGATGCGGGGATGCCCCAGCGCGTTAAGGCGGCCGAGAATAGTAATTTGCGGCGTGCCAGCCCGTTGTGGCTGCTGGAAGACGAAAGTGAAATGAGTGGGAGTTAACAAACGTAACTCCCTGGGAAATGCGAGCTTACCCATCAGGGCTTGCTTTATTACTTAGAAACGGTCAGACGAGAACGGCCTTTAGCACGACGACGTGCCAGAACCTGACGACCATTTTTTGTTGCCATACGAGCACGGAAACCGTGTGAACGGTTGCGCTTCAGTACGGACGGTTGAAAAGTGCGTTTCATGGCGGTTTCTACCTAAACTTGAAAATTTTCACTGGGTGACGCGTTTCGGGCCAGAAAATCGACCTACGCCTCAATGTGTCTTTAATAAAGAGGCGGGATTGTAATAATTGTACAGTCCCGAGTCAATTTACTTCGCGTGTCATAGTGCCTGAAAACCCGCATACAGCCCGCAGAGTCCCGACTTTGCGCCTGATGGCTCAATGTCGGGTGGAGAATTATACGGGCTCCGCACTAAAGCGCAAGGATCGCACGGGATCTTATTGCGATCGGCTTGCCGGATCCTGGGGATAAAATGAGATGTCGCCCGAAATTTTAATGGATTGCGCCAGATCCCTGCTGGTTTTTCCCGCAACTGGCGTAAACTTCTTTGCGCGCCTCTGGCCTGTGGATAAAAAGGATCAAAACTGTGTAGAAAGGGAAGATCTCTGCCTCGCTTTGCGCTATGATCCGCCCTTCCGCTGACGATCCTCCGGTGATTGCAGGACGGAAAACCGCTGATAGCGGTCGCAGGCGCTTTCTTAGCGTCTGTGTCAAAAATGAACGTTTCTTAGAGTAACGCCTACTATTCTTTTCGAATTTGTACGAGTGGAGTCCGCCGTGTCACTTACGCTTTGGCAACAGTGTCTTGCCCGTTTGCAGGATGAGCTTCCTGCCACCGAATTCAGCATGTGGATCCGTCCACTACAGGCTGAGTTAAACGACAATACGCTTGCCTTGTATGCTCCAAATCGCTTCGTACTCGACTGGGTTCGGGACAAATACCTTAATAGTATCAATGCACTGCTGAATGAATTCTGCGGTCCAAACGTGCCCGCCCTGCGTTTTGAAGTGGGAACGCGCCCGGTTCAGCAGCAGGCGGCAGCGGTCAGCCAGCCCGTAATGGCCAGCGTCAGCGCGCCCGTGATGCCCGTACAGAGCCATATTCGTCCGGCCCCGACGCAGATTATGCGTCCCAGCTGGGATAATGTCCCGGCTCCGGCCGATGTGACCTATCGCTCAAATGTGAACAACCGTCATAACTTCGATAACTTCGTCGAGGGTAAATCTAACCAGCTGGCGCGCGCGGCGGCACGTCAGGTGGCGGATAATCCAGGCGGCGCTTACAACCCGCTGTTTCTGTATGGCGGCACCGGTCTCGGTAAAACGCACCTGTTGCATGCGGTGGGCAACGGCATCATTGCCCGAAAACCCAATGCAAAAGTGGTTTATATGCACTCCGAGCGCTTCGTGCAGGACATGGTTAAAGCACTACAGAACAATGCGATTGAAGAGTTCAAACGCTACTACCGTTCGGTAGATGCGCTGCTGATCGATGACATTCAGTTCTTTGCTAATAAAGAGCGATCGCAGGAAGAGTTCTTCCACACCTTCAATGCCTTATTAGAGGGCAATCAGCAGATCATCCTCACCTCGGATCGCTATCCAAAAGAGATCAACGGGGTGGAAGATCGTCTTAAATCACGTTTCGGCTGGGGTTTAACGGTGGCGATCGAGCCGCCTGAGCTGGAAACGCGTGTGGCGATCCTGATGAAAAAAGCGGATGAGAACGATATCCGTCTGCCTGGTGAAGTCGCCTTCTTTATTGCCAAGCGGTTACGCTCTAACGTGCGTGAGCTGGAAGGCGCGCTGAATCGCGTGATCGCCAATGCCAACTTTACTGGCCGGGCGATTACCATCGACTTCGTGCGCGAAGCGCTGCGCGATCTGCTGGCGCTGCAGGAAAAGCTGGTCACCATTGATAATATTCAGAAGACCGTGGCTGAGTACTACAAAATTAAGGTGGCGGATCTGCTTTCCAAGCGCCGTTCGCGCTCGGTGGCACGTCCGCGCCAGATGGCGATGGCGATGGCGAAAGAGTTAACCAACCATAGCTTGCCAGAAATTGGCGATGCTTTTGGGGGTCGCGACCATACAACGGTGCTTCATGCCTGCCGCAAGATTGAGCAGCTGCGTGAAGAGAGCCACGATATCAAAGAAGATTTCTCTAATCTCATCAGAACATTATCTTCCTGACGCTATGAAATTTATTGTTGAACGTGAGCAGTTGCTGAAGCCGCTGCAACAAGTAAGTGGTCCCCTGGGTGGTCGTCCGACGCTACCGATCCTTGGAAACCTGCTGCTGCAGGTAACTGAAGGTTCGCTGTTGCTGACCGGTACCGATCTGGAAATGGAGATGGTCGCACGCGTGGCGCTGACTCAGGCACATGAGCCTGGATCCACCACCGTTCCGGCGCGTAAATTCCTCGATATCTGTCGCGGATTGCCGGATGGCGCAGAAATTACTCTGGCACTGGAAGGCGATCGCATGCTGGTGCGCTCTGGCCGCAGCCGTTTTTCGCTGTCGACCCTGCCCGCCAGTGACTTCCCGAATCTTGACGACTGGCAGAGTGAAGTTGAATTTACCCTGCCGCAGGCAACGCTGAAACGGCTGATTGAAGCGACTCAGTTTTCGATGGCGCATCAGGATGTGCGTTACTACCTCAACGGCATGATGTTCGAAACCGAAGGGGAAGAGCTGCGCACCGTGGCCACTGACGGTCACCGTCTGGCCGTCTGCTCCATGCCGATTGGTCAGGCGCTGCCGAGTCATTCGGTGATTGTGCCGCGTAAAGGCGTGATTGAACTGCTGCGTCTGCTGGATGGCGGCGATACTCCGCTGCAGGTTCAGATTGGCGGCAGCAATATCCGTGCGCATGTCGGCGACTACATCTTTACCTCTAAGCTGGTTGATGGCCGTTTCCCCGATTATCGTCGCGTATTGCCGAAGAATCCGGACAAAGCACTGGAAGCGGGCTGCGATCTGCTCAAACAGGCCTTTGCCCGCGCCGCTATCCTCTCTAACGAGAAGTTCCGCGGTGTTCGCCTTTATATCACCGAAAATCAGCTGAAGATTACCGCCAATAACCCTGAACAGGAAGAAGCGGAAGAGATGCTGGATGTCAGCTACAACGGCACGGAACTGGAGATTGGCTTCAACGTCAGTTACGTGCTGGATGTACTGAACGCGCTGAAGTGCGAAAACGTCCGTCTGCTGCTGACCGATTCGGTGTCGAGCGTGCAGATTGAGGATGTGGCGAGTCCGGCAGCGGCCTATGTCGTCATGCCCATGCGCTTGTAGAATATATCGGCCTGGCTTACTTGCCATTCTGATTCCGGGCAGTGCTCGCCCCTGGTCACATACTTCAGTATGCTCCCAGGGCCTGCGCGCTTCTTGTAGAATATATCGGCCTGGCTTACTTGCTACGTTGTGCCCCGGCAGTGCTCGCCATCCTCACGTACTTCAGTACGCTCCGGTGGCTGTGCGCTGGCGGGGCGCAACGTAGCTGCGACGCCGACGGCCTGGTGACTGAGGTATCGGGCAAACCTGCTTTGCCGTTGACGCCCTGGATCGCCAGGCCCAAAACTTTATTGCCCTTCACGCTGGACTGATTCATGGCTTTAACCCGCCTTCTTATCAAAGATTTTCGTAATATTGAGCAGGCTGACCTGCAGCTGGCACCCGGCTTTAATTTCCTGGTTGGTGCCAACGGCAGTGGTAAAACCAGCGTTTTAGAGGCGATTCATACTCTGGGGCATGGCCGTTCGTTTCGCAGCCTGCAGGCGGGACGCGTGATTCGTCACGATGAGGCGGCGTTTGTGCTGCATGGGCGTCTGGAAAACAAAGAGCGGGAAATTTCAGTCGGGCTGACCAAAAACCGTGCCGGTGACAGCAAAGTGCGCATTGATGGCAGCGATGGTCACAAGGTCGCGGAGCTGGCGCAGCTGTTGCCGATGCAGTTAATCACCCCTGAAGGCTTTAGTTTGCTGAATGGCGGCCCCAAATATCGCAGAGCCTATGTCGACTGGGGCTGCTTCCATAATACCCCCGGCTTTTTTAACGCCTGGAACAACATGCGCCGCCTGCTTAAACAGCGGAACGCGGCGCTGCGCCAGGTCTCACGTTACAGCCAGATTCGTCCCTGGGATCAGGAGCTGGTTCCGCTGGCTGAACAGATCAGCCAGTGGCGGGCGGAATACAGTGCGGCGATTTCCGCGGAAATCACTGCCACCTGTGGCCAGTTTCTGCCGGAATTTGAGCTGCGCTTCTCATTCCAGCGTGGCTGGGACAAAGAGAGCGATTACGCCGAACTGCTGGAACGTAACTTCGAGCGCGATCGCGCACTGACCTATACCGCCAGCGGCCCCCATAAAGCGGATTTTCGTATTCGGGCTGAAGGGACGCCGGTAGAAGATTTACTCTCACGCGGGCAGTTAAAACTGCTGATGTGTGCATTGCGTCTGGCACAGGGCGAGTTCCTGACAAGCCAGAGCGGACGCCGCTGTATTTACCTCATTGATGACTTTGCTTCTGAGCTGGATGAGAGCCGCCGACGCCTGTTGGCGGAACGGTTAAAAGCCACTCAGGCTCAGGTGTTTGTCAGCGCAATTTCTGCCGGACATGTAATCGACATGACCGACGAAAAGGGCAAGATGTTCCGCGTGGAACAGGGTAAAATAGCGGTTCAACCTGAAGATTAAAATGAGCGAGAAACGTTGATGTCGAATTCTTATGACTCCTCAAGTATTAAAGTCCTGAAAGGACTTGATGCGGTACGCAAACGCCCGGGCATGTATATCGGCGATACCGATGACGGTACCGGTCTGCATCACATGGTATTCGAGGTCGTGGATAACGCAATCGACGAAGCGCTCGCTGGTCACTGTAGTGACATTGTGGTCACCATCCATGCCGATAACTCCGTATCGGTGCAGGATGATGGGCGCGGCATTCCTACCGGTATTCACGAAGAAGAGGGCATCTCTGCCGCTGAAGTGATCATGACCGTGCTGCATGCTGGCGGTAAGTTCGATGATAACTCCTATAAAGTCTCCGGCGGCCTGCACGGCGTGGGCGTCTCCGTGGTTAACGCCCTGTCGCAGAAGCTGGAGCTGACCATTCGTCGCGAAGGCAAAG
>CATOTO010000286.1:0-16838 GCA_951812925.1 Calliopum simillimum | reverse complement strand
CTGGATGTTTGCCGAGTGGATCGCGCACGGCAAGCCAAGCGCACTGGGTATTGCCTCGGGTGTTGTGGCCGGTCTGGTTGCCGTTACGCCAGCTGCCGGTACCGTGGGCCCGATGGGCGCGCTGATCATCGGCCTGGCGGCCGGTGTGATCTGCTTCTTCTGCGCCACCACGCTCAAGCGCAAGCTGGGCTACGATGACTCCCTGGACGCCTTTGGCGTACACGGTATCGGCGGTATCGTCGGCGCGATCCTCACGGGTGTATTCGCAGCCCCTGCATTGGGCGGCTTCGGCACCGTGACCGACATCGCGGCGCAGGTCTGGATCCAGTGCAAAGGCGTCGGTTTCACCGTGATCTACACGGCCATCGTGACCTTCGTCATCCTCAAGGTTCTCGACATGGTCATGGGCCTGCGGGTTACCGAAGAGGAAGAGGCCGTGGGCCTCGACCCTGGCGCAACACAACGAGCGTGGTTACAACTTGTAAGCATGCGAAAAAAAACTGCCCGGCTTGCCGGGCATTTTTTTGTCTGGCGTTTGTCAGTCATAACACGCTGTACCGGTTTTGACCCCGAGTTTGTAATGGGGCGCACTCGGTGCTTTCAAGGGTGCGAAAGTCTTACAGGCATGTAGGCGTATTCGGCACTTTGTTTTTTCCCAGAGCGCGCTAGAATGCGCGCCGATGGGCGGAGAACTGTATGTGGCAACAGACCTTGATTACCCTGCGGGCCAAGCCCCGGGGCTTTCATCTGGTAACGCAAGAGTTGCTTGCCGGCTTGCCTGAATTGAAGACTTGCCGTGTGGGCCTGTTGCATCTGTGGCTGCAGCACACCTCGGCCTCGTTGACCGTCAACGAGAATGCCGACCCGGCGGTACGTCGTGACTTCGAACGGTTTTTCAACTCGCTGGTGCCGCAAGGTCGGTCCGGGTTCGAACACAACGACGAAGGACCGGATGATCTGCCTGCGCACTTCAAGGCCAGCCTGCTGGGCTGCCAACTGAGTCTGCCGGTAAGCGCCGGCCGCTTGGCGATGGGGACCTGGCAAGGTGTTTATCTGGGCGAGCACCGTGATCATGGTGGTGCTCGTAAAGTCCTCGCCACCTTGCACGGTGAAGAGGCATAAGCCACTGGAAACCCGGTGGGATGTTGATTTTTTTCCGGCGACCTCGACAGGGGGTGAAGCTGGGCTATAACTAATCTGCTTTTCGCAAGTCATGAGTAGAACATGAGCGACGATGATCTGGAACAAGACGACCTCGAAGTAGGTGATGAAGACGACACCGAAGAAGGTCTTGAAGTAGCGGCGGAAGACGTTGCTGACGATGCCGAGGACGGCGGTGCCGATGACGCGGCTCCCAAAGCCAAAGGCAAAGCCAAGGCTGCGGTGTCGGTAGACGAGCTGCCAAGCGTTGAGGCCAAGAACAAAGAGCGCGATGCCCTGGCCCGTGCGATGGAAGAATTCCTCGCCAAAGGCGGCAAAGTGGTCGAGGTCGAGCCCAATGTCGTGGCGGATCCGCCGAAGAAGCCGGATAACAAATACGGCAGCCGACCTATCTAAGGTCAGCTAGCTGCCTGTAGGAAAAAGCCCGCCGTCGCTGCGGGCTTTTTCATGGCGGACACAAATTTATAAATCACCACTAAAGAATGTGAAGGGGGCTTGCTTCCGATAGCAGGCTGTCAGTCCATACCTCTGTTGGCTGACCCAGGGACTGTCATAAATTTTGTGTTCGGGCATAACATGTTGATAGAGGTGCATGTATGCCGACCAAAAAGAAACCGGCCCGTGAGGCCCCGCGAGACCTTCCATCCTTTCCCCAAGAGCTGATCGACCAGTTCGTCAGCGGCCCGATGAGTGCCGAAGCCATTCAGGATGCCTCGATGGCGTTCAAAAAGGCGCTGATCGAGCGAGCTCTTGGTGCCGAGTTGGGCCACCACCTTGGCTATCCTCAGGGCGCGGAGCGCCCTGAGGAGTCGAGTAACCAGCGCAACGGCAAGAGCGGAAAAACGGTGCTAACCGATGACGGTCCGCTGCGTCTGGACATTCCCAGAGACCGTGATGGAAGCTTTGCTCCGATTCTGATCCCCAAACACGAACGGCGTTTTACCGGCTTCGATGACAAGATTATCGCGATGTATGCCCGAGGCATGACGGTTCGCGAAATCCGGGCGTTTCTCTCTGAACAGTACGGAACAGACGTCTCTCACGATTTCATCAGCTCAGTCACTGACGCAGTGTTGGAGGAGGTTACCGCCTGGCAACAGCGACCGCTTGAACCGATGTACCCGGTAATTTTCTTCGATGCATTGCGAGTCAAAATTCGCGACGAAGGCCTGGTTCGCAACAAAGCGATCTACTTGGCACTGGGAGTATTGCCGGACGGAACGCGAGATATTCTGGGCATTTGGATTGAAACAACCGAAGGCGCCAAATTTTGGATGAAGGTCTTTAACGACCTGAAAACCCGAGGCGTCGAAGACGTCTTGATCGCCGTAACTGACGGTCTCAAAGGCATGCCCGAAGCGCTGAGTGCTGTGTTTCCTGAGACGACGTTGCAGACCTGCATCGTCCACCTGATCCGTAACAGCCTCGATTACGCCCCGTGGGATAAGCGCCGTGAGCTGGCCAAGGCACTGAAACCGATCTATCAAGCACTCAATGCTGACGCCGCAGAACAAGCGCTACTGGCTTTCGAAGCCGGGCCTTGGGGTAAGCAATATCCGACAGTCGTATCGGCTTGGAAACGTGCTTGGGATCGAGTTATACCGTTCTTCGTGTTTCCCCCGGCGATACGCAAAGTGATCTACACAACCAATGCCATCGAGAGTATCAATGCCCAGTTGCGCAAGGTCATCAAGACGCGAGGCCACTTCCCAACGGATGAGGCCGCGACAAAACTAATCTGGCTGGCATTACGAAATATCACCGCGAACTGGGGCAGTGCAGCTCATGATTGGAAGAACGCAATGAATCAATTTGCGATTCTGTACGGAGATCGATTTATCAGGCCGACCTGGTAAAGATAGGACCTGCCTGACGGCAGGCCTTAACCGGCCCGAACACAAAAAATCTGACACTCTCCTGACCCACTGCTATCGGGAGCAAGCCCCACCCACAATTGACATTCAGTGTTGCAACAATCGCGTCACTTCCAACCCGCGAGCACCGCCGGCAGCTCCGTCAAACTACCAATCTCGGCATCAGGACGCTTGTCCGCTTCCCACGCCTTGCCTGTCGGGTTGAACCACACTGCACGCAACCCGGCCTTCTGCGCGCCGGCAATGTCATCACCAGGATGATCGCCAACATGCACCGCCTCACTGGCATCCACGCCACCACGCTGTAACGCTTCCTCAAACAAACGCGCATCCGGCTTGGCAATGCCGATGTCTTCGGCGCGTAGCGCAAAATGAAAATAATCCGCCAGACCTACACGCTGCACGTCTGCGTTGCCGTTGGTGATCACCCCGAGCAGGAAGTGCTGGCGCAGCGCCTTGAGCATCGGCTCGGCGTCGGGAAATACGGTGAGCTGATGCCGCGCGTGAATGAACGCCTCGTAGCAGACATCGGCCATTTGCGTGGCTTCAGGCTGAGGGTAGCCCGCTTCCTCAAATGCCAGCATCAGCACACGGTGGCGCAGCACGCTGATGCGGTGTTTAAGCTCCGGATGGCGCTGCAATACCTGCTGGCGCAGGCTGGCGAAATGCTCCAGGGGCAGGTCGCCGACCCTGGAGGCATTGAGCGCTAGCCATTCGCGCATCGATGCTTCGGCGCTGATGATGACGGGTACGTTGTCCCAGAGCGTGTCGTCCAGGTCGAAGGTGATCAGCTTGATACTCATGAGTCGCCGCCCTTGATGCGTTTGGCCCGTGGATGGGCGCTGTCGTATACCGTTGCCAGGTGTTGGAAGTCCAGGTGGGTGTAGATCTGCGTGGTCTTGATGTCGGCGTGGCCGAGCAGTTCCTGGACCGCGCGCAGGTCCTGGGAGGATTCGAGCAGATGGCTGGCAAAGGAGTGTCGCAGCATGTGCGGGTGCAGGTTCTGCCCCAGTTCACGCTCGCCCGCCGCCTTGACTCGCACTTGAATGGCCCGGGGGCCCAGGCGCCGGCCTTGCTGGCTGATGAATACCGCGTCGTCCACCGGATTGGCCAGCGCCCTCAGCGGCAGCCACAGTTGCAGGGCTTCGCGGGCCTTTCTGCCGACCGGCAGGACGCGGGTCTTGCTGCCCTTGCCCAGCACCTGCACCAGGCCGTCCGCGAGGTCCAGTTGATCAAGGTTCAGGCCGGTCAGCTCAGAGAGACGCAGGCCCGAGGAGTAGAACAGCTCCAGAATCGCCTGATCGCGATGGGCGAGGAAGTCATCCTCCACCGCGCCATCGAGCAACTGCAGGGCGCGGTCCGTGTCGAGTGTCTTGGGCAGGCGCCGCTCGCCCTTTGGCGGCGACAGGCCATTGGCCGGATCGTGGTCGCACAAGCCTTCGCGGTTCAGGTAATGATAGAGCCCCCGCACTGCCGACAGCAGGCGAGACAGGCTACGCGACGACTGGCCTTGCTGGTGCAACCGTGCGATCAGGCTGCGCAGGGCCTGGATATCCAGGGCTTTCCAGCTACTGACGTGCTGTTTCTCACAATAGGCCAGGACCTTGTTCAAGTCCCGCCGGTAGGCCTCAAGGGTATGAGGCGACACCTGGCGCTCGTTGCGCAGGTGTGCGCAATAAGCGTCCAGTTGCCCGTGCATGACTAGCGCACCGCGCGCAGGGCGGTGGTGTAGCGTGGTAGCACGCGGCCCAGCACTTCGGCGATGTAGGTCAGAAACAGCGTGCCCACCGAACTCTTGTAGTGCTGCGGGTCACGACTGGCGATGGCCAATACGCCGTGCAGGCCCTGGTGACTGAGAGCGACCACGGCGGTGGAGCCGATCTGCTTGCGCTGTTCGGCACCGAATAGAAAGTCCAGCTCGTGTTCACGCAAGGTGCCGCTGATGCTCTTGCCTTCGGACAGCAGGCCGCCGATGGCGGTCTGTGCGTCGCTGCCGCTGACCCAGCGCCCTACCGGCATCGGGTTTTCGCTGAACAGGATCAGGCTGACAAAAGGCACCTGGAAATCCTCGCGCAGGCTGTCCTCGACGGCCATGACCGTTTCTTCCAGGCTGGTGGCGTCCATCAGGGTCAGGATCAGGCGGCGGGTCTTGTCGAACAGGCGATCGTTATCACGGGCCACGTCCATCAGGTGCGAGAGCCGATGGCGCATTTCGATGTTGCGCTCGCGCAGAATCTTCATCTGCCGCTCCACCAGCGACACGGTATCGCCGCGCTGGTGAGGAATGCGCAGGGCCGGCAGCAATTCTTCGTGTTCGACGAAGAAGTCCGGATTAGCCTCAAGGTACGCCGCGACTGCAGCGGCCTCCAGACTTTCGCTCGGGGTAGCGTGTGCGGGTACTCGAGGTTTATCGGTCATTGGCTTGGCTCACTCATAGACGGACCTGTCCTTCGTATACACGCGAGGCCGGCCCGGTCATCAGCACCGGGTGGCCCGGGCCTGCCCATTCGATGGACAGGCGTCCACCGGGCAGGTCGATCAGCAGCGGCGAATCCATCCAGCCCTGGCTGATCGCGGCCACGGCGGCGGCGCAGGCGCCGGTGCCGCAGGCCTGTGTTTCGCCGACGCCGCGTTCCCATACACGCAGTTGCGCGCGGGAGCGGTCGATCACCTGCATGAAGCCCACGTTCACCCGCGCCGGAAAGCGCGGATGATGTTCGATCTTCGGCCCCAGTTCATGCACCGGCGCATTGTTGATGTCGTTGACCCGCAGCACCGCATGGGGGTTGCCCATGGACACGGCGGCGATCTCAACACTGTGGCCGTCGACGTCCAGCGGGTAGCTTGCGGCCTGCACGTCGGCCTGGAACGGAATGTCCGCCGGCACCAGGCGCGGCGCGCCCATGTTGACGCTGATCTGGCCGTCATTGCGGATATCCAGCTCGATCACGCCGCTTTTGGTCTCGACGCGGATCTGGCGCTTGGCGGTCAGGCGCTTGTCCAGCACAAAGCGCGCGAAACAGCGGGCGCCGTTGCCGCACTGTTCCACTTCGGTGCCGTCGGCGTTGAAGATCCGGTAGCGGAAATCCACCTCCGGATTGCTTGGCGCCTCGACGATCAGCAACTGGTCGAAACCGATGCCGGTGTGCCGGTCACCCCATTGTTTGGCGTGCTTGGGCAGGATATGCGCGTGCTGGCTGACCAGGTCGAGGACCATGAAATCATTACCCAGCCCGTGCATCTTGGTAAAACGCAGCAGCATGGCTTACTCCGGCAGCAGGCTTTCGCCAGCATACAACTCGGCTACCGTCTCGCGGCGACGCACTTCAAATGCTTGATCACCGTCCACCAGCACCTCGGCGGTACGCCCGCGGGTGTTGTAGTTGGAACTCATGACAAACCCATAGGCACCGGCCGAATGAATGGCCAGCAAATCGCCTTCGGCAAGCGCCAGCTGACGATCCTTGGCCAGGAAGTCGCCGGTCTCGCAGATTGGCCCGACGATATCGTAGGCGCGCGCTTCGCTGTCGCGAGGGGTCACGGCGGTGACGTTCATCCAGGCCTGGTACAGCGCCGGGCGGATCAGGTCGTTCATCGCCGCATCGACGATGGCGAAATCCTTGTGTTCGGTGTGCTTGAGGTACTCGACCTGGGTCAGCAACACGCCGGCATTGGCGACGATGTAGCGGCCCGGCTCGAACAAAAGCGCCAGGTCGCGGCCTTCAATACGCTCGCGCACAGCCTGGATGTAGTCGGCGATCTGCGGCGGTTCTTCGTCGCGATAACGCACGCCCACACCGCCACCGAGGTCGATGTGGCGCAGGTAGATGCCGCAGTCGCCGAGGCGGTCGACCAGCGCTAGCAGGCGGTCGAGGGCATCGAGAAACGGTGGCAGGCTGGTCAGTTGCGAGCCGATATGGCAGTCGACACCCAGCACGTCCAGGTTCGGCAGTTGGGCGGCACGGATGTACACGTCTTCGGCGTCGGCAATGGCGATGCCGAACTTGTTCTCTTTGAGACCGGTGGAAATGTACGGGTGGGTGCCGGCGTCGACGTCCGGGTTGACACGCAGCGAGATCGGCGCGCGAACGCCCAGCTCGGCGGCCACTACCTGCAGGCGCTCCAGCTCGTCAGTGGATTCGACGTTGAAGCAGTGCACGCCTACTTCCAGGGCGCGGCGCATGTCGTCGCGGCTCTTGCCGACACCGGAGAACACGATCTTGTCAGCCTGGCCGCCGGCGGCGAGCACGCGCTCCAGCTCACCACGGGACACGATGTCGAAACCGGCGCCCAGACGCGCCAGGACATTGAGTACACCCAGGTTGGAGTTGGCCTTGACCGCGTAGCACACCAGGTGCGGCACGCCGTTCAACGGGTCGGTGAAGGAGCGGTACTGCGCCTCGATGTGCGCGCGCGAGTACACATAGGTCGGGGTGCCAAAGCGCTCGGCGATTGCCGACAACGCCACGCCTTCCGCGAACAGTTCACCGTCCCGGTAGTTAAAAGCGTCCATGGTGTTCCCTTAGTAAGTGTCGTGCTTGTGCGCTTTTGAAGGTTTCTGCGACGATTGCGCCTGTTCGTTGGGATCCTTGCTGTCATCGGGCAGGTACAGCGGGCCTTTTTGTCCACAGGCACTAACGAGGCAAGCGACCGCGACGAGCGCAGCGAGGGAAGAGATCAGGCGCTTCATGGCGAAATCCTTGAATATGCATTAATTGCGCCCGAGTATACCGACCACCCGCCAGCTTGCCTATGCGCCGAAATACCCGTCCGGCGGGGGTTTGCCGACTTGTTCGGGAATAGAGCTACGCTCGCTGGTGATAATTCGTACCGTCACCGGTAATGAAATCGGTATCCGTTGCATTCACGCAGGCGCCTCCGTATCGTGCGGCGCTTGAGCAGAACCCGACACTTTTGAGGTTGCCACAATGAGTTTGACCGAAGCCCGTTTTCACGATCTGGTGGATTCGACACAGCAGGCGCTGGAGGATATTTTCGACGACAGCGGCCTGGACGTCGACCTGGAAAACTCCGCCGGCGTGCTGACGGTCAAGTTCGAGAACGGCACTCAGTTGATCTTCAGCCGTCAGGAGCCATTGCGTCAGTTGTGGCTGGCGTCACGTTCCGGTGGTTTCCACTTCGACTACAACGAAGAAGACAACAATTGGCAATGCGATACCAGCGATGAGCTGCTCAGCGAGATGCTGGCGCGTCTGGTTCTGGAACAATCCGGCGCCGAGCTGGATTTCGACGAGATTTGACTGTGAGCCAGCCTGCACCCACGCGCCCGCCCAAGCCGTTGTTCAGTAATGTCAGCCCGGCGGTGCCGTCACCTTGTATCAGTTTGTGTCGCCTGGATGAGGAGAAAGTCTGCCTTGGGTGCTTTCGTCACGTGGAAGACATCCGCGAATGGCGCTCGGCCGACGATGCGCGGCGCCGGGTGATCTGCGCCGAGGCCGAACAGCGCCGAGCACTCGCCTGAGGTCGTCTTGTTTATTTGTGACGCTGTGTTAGTGTCCGGCCTACGCCTCAACCCATCGAGGCTCGTGAGAACCCCGCCTTTCCTGGCGGGGTTTTGCTTTTTTGTGCAGAAAAAAGGAGTCTGCCTGAATCATGACCACCGCACCGTCCATCATCCTCACCCGTCTTGACGTGCAGCGTCTGGAGCAACTGATCGATCGCCTGGGCGACGAGTTTCCCGGTGTCGAAGCGTTGCAAGCCGAACTCGACCGTGCCGAAGAGGTGGTTGGCCACGATGAAGTGCCTGCGGGGGTCGTGACCATGAACTCCAGCGTGCATTGCCGTGAGCAAGGCAGCGGCAAGGATTACCACCTGACCCTGGTGTACCCAAAGCACGCGAATGCCGACGAGGGTAAGGTTTCGATCCTCGCGCCGGTCGGCAGCGCGCTGCTCGGTCTGCAGGTTGGCCAGCACATCGACTGGCCGGCGCCCGGCGGCAAGACCCTCAAGCTGGAGTTGCTCAACGTTGAAGGCCAGCCAAAAGACGGTGGCGCATTTCCGCTTTAAATCTGGCTGAGCGCCTCGTTCAGTGACAGTTCCAGTTCGGTCTTGTAGCGCAGGTAGAGGTTGCTCGGACTTTGCACATCACCGAGCAGGCCGGACAGGTCGAGGTCGGTGATGTAGCAGCGGTAGCGCTCGGTTTCCCGACGTTGCCCGACGATTTCCCGGGCGACCACGATGAACAGCTGATCGCCGAATTCCAGCTCGCAAAACTCCCGCTGATTGCAGTAGAGCGTAATGCCCACTTGGCCTGGCGCCGCCCTGGCGATGATTGCCTGCACCTCATAAAAAGACTTGTTGGCCGGCGTCGAAGGTGCCGGACGCGGCTCGACGCCGCGCGCACGGTTGCTGCCCGAAGGCAGCAGTTGGTAATACAGGACGTGGACTGCGCCCTGCGGTTGCTGGGGATCCAGCGGCGATAGTGCTTCGCGCCGATAGAGGATCGATTGCAGAAAGCGCTGCAATGGCGCCAGCAGGCTCTGCTCGTCATGGAACGGCAAGCGCTGTTGCCAGAGCGCGTTGAACTCATCCAGCACATACAGTTCGGCGAAGCCTTCGTTGACCCGGTAGAACACCTGCACGCAATCGGCCAGGCCCATCGGCAGCAGCAACGCCAGGTCGTGATCGTCCAGGGCCATGGCATCCAGATGCCAAGGGCTGTAGCTGGCCAGTTCTTCGCTGAGGTAGGCGATCAGTGCCTGCTGCGTGGGCAGCGACACGTGGTTGGCCTGGCCGGGCGTCAATTCCATCACGTGATAGTGCTGCTGCACCTGCAACAGATAACGGTCGTTGGACTGTCCCAGCATCAAGTGCTGCGCGGTGTCGAAAATATCCTCCACGCGCTGGGCAATGAACGGTGCCCGGTTGTGGCAGAAACAACGCACGCGCAGGCGCGGCAGGTGATCTGCGGGCAACTGGTTGAGGTAGTCGCGCAGGCAATCGAGCAACGCGTGGGGGCCGTCGTAACGGCTGACCATCACCTCGTTCCAGCTGTTGAGGGTGATCTGGTCCAGCGTCAGCACCAAGTTGTCGCGTACACCGGCGTAACTCAGGGAGTCGGTGCGCTCGGTGGTCATCAGGATATTCAGGTCGCGGTGATGCTTGAGCGGGTCGACGCCGACGTTGATCAGCAGCAGCACCTCGTCGGGCACCGCCGAGCGCAGCAGGCGGGTTTCATCGACGCTGGGCAAGGGCAGGGGGAGGGTCTGCTGCAGGCTGCCCAGCAGGTTGAACAGCTCGAACTCGGTCATGTCGCTGGTGCCCGGGTGCAGGGCCAGGCGCGTGCTGCTGTCGATCACGCCGTTGCGGTGGCACCAGGTGAGCATTTCGAGCAGGTCACGGCTGCGCTTGATCGGTGCGAAGTGCTCCCATTCCAGGGCAGTGAGACTGCCGTTGTACAGGCCCCAGACATGATGTCCGGGCTCCTTGCGGTTTGGCGACTGCACCAGCGTCAGCGTGTCTTCGGCCAGGTCCGGGGCGATACCGGGGTTGATGAATTCGATCTTGCCGGCCTTGCGCTCGAACGCCGCGTACAGGCGCCGGCCCAGTACATTGAGGTCGCGCCTGTTGATCAGGCTGACGGTGTGTTCGGTGCGTGCGAACTGGGTCAGGAACCGGTAGCTGTAATTGAGCTCGTTGACCAGGGCGCGGCGCTCGGCCGCGACCTGGCGCACTTTCCACTGGCTGCGGCTGTCCAGCAGGGCCAGTTGGCGCGTGTCCCAGCCCCACTCATCGGCCAGGCGCTCGAGCAGCAAGCGTTGCCAGCTGGCGGCGCGCTGGCCGGCGCTGAGTTTGCGGTTGACCTTCAGGTACAGCGCGCGTCGTACCAGCTCCAGGCGTTCGGGTTCGTTGCGCGCGTTGAGGTATTCCTCGATACGGCGGTACACCACGATGTACGGGTCCAGCTCATCCAGGTCCATACGGTCGGCGAACACGGCGCGTTTGAAGCGCAGGCTCAGGCAATCCACGTTCGGGTGTTCGCTGGCGTAGACCTCGGTCAACAGCAGCTTGAGCAGCGACTTGTAGGGTGACTCGATGCCCTTGAACAGCTGCCAGAGGCCAGCGCCAATGAATTCGCCCGGGGGAATGCGCGCCAGGTGGCCGAGGTCGAGGGTTTCATCGGCGCGGATAAAACGCTTGGAAATCAGGGTGTGGGTGAACTCCGCATAGCGCGATTCTTCGTACACGGGCACCAGCCACCAGATCGGTGTGCGCCCGGCCAGCCAGATGGCGGTGCGGTAGAACTCGTCCAGCAGCAGATAGTGCTGAGTGGTGCCGCAATCGTCGGAACTCAGTTGCGTATCGCGCTCACCCAGCACAAACCGCGTCGGCTCGATCAGGAAAAAATGAGCCTCGGCGCCCAAGGTCAGCGCCCAGGCCTCCAGCAGTTGGCATTTCTTGCGCAACTCGGCCAGTTCGGTGTCGCCAAGGTCTGCGGCATGACACACCCACACATCCATGTCGCTCTGATCCGCCTGGGCCAGGGTGCCCAGGCTGCCCATCAGGAATAAGCCATGGATCGGCCTGGGCTGGTTGCCAGGGCGCGGTTTGTAGGAGAACGAACGGGTCAGGCGCTGAGCTTCGGCCAGGGCCTGAGCATCGGGTTCGAAATTCGACAGCCCGGCCGGCGTGCTGCCCGACACGTAGCCGGGCAACAGCGGATGGTTGACATGGAAAAACAGTGGCAGCAGCGTCAATACGCTGTGCTGGCGCGGCGTCAGACCTTCGACGGCACGCGCCATGCGACCTTCGTTGAGCGCCATGAAGCGCCCACGCAGTTGGGCCAGCACCTTGCGGTCGATGCCCTCGTCCAGGTCAGGGCGGATTTCATGGGTGCGGGTCATGTCGAACTCGGTGGCTCGCAGAGCCCGACGCGGGCGGCCGTGTAGGAGTCTACAGTCAGAAGCGCAGGAGTTTTAGAGGGGAGTGATGTTTAGTGTCAGAATTTTCGCTCACCCACGGCAACGCCCGCGGAATCCGCAGGCAGCGGACTCCATGGGCGGTATCAGGTGTCAGGCGGCTTCTTTTTGGGCGGTGCTCAGGATGGTCAGCAGCCCCTGGGCGTGTTCGGCGGCATCGCGACCAAGGCTGGTCAGATAGCCACCATCGGGCTGGGTAATCAGTTCTTTGTCAAACAGGCGCCTGGCGGCGGCAACGGCAGTGGGGGCGGCGGTCTGATGGACTTTCAGGCCTTCCTGGGAGCTGTCCAGGTTGAAGAGTGCAAGGATTTCCAGTTCGGCAACCAACTCAGGGGTATACGACATAAGGACTCCAGACGTTCTAAATTTATTAGAGGCTAGCAGGCCATAAGGTGAACGCACTTTGCCGAACTGTCCAGCGTGTTGCTGCGTGCCGGGGTTATTCCTTTTCCGGCGGCAGCTCAGGCAGCGCCCGCAATGCTGTTTCGTACCAGTCGGTATCGAAGGCGCGGTCTTCGTCCAGCATTGCGTCGATCTCGAATGCCAGCACGTGGGCCATCAAATTAAGAATGTCTTCGCGCTCGTAACCCACCAGCGTCAGCTTGTTGAACACGGCTTTGGCAGCTGGCGGGTTGTCGCTTTCGATCTGGTTTTCGATCGCTTCGATCAGCGTGTTTTCGGTAAATTCTTCTTCGTCGTTGTCGATGTCGGTTGGCTCGCTCATGGCAGGCTCCTCAAGGAAAGGGCGCAGTCTACCTCCATTCAGGTGGGTGATGCTGCTGGTCAGGCGGGGCGCGAGGATCTATAACCCTTGCAGCCAACCCCGCACACGGCCTGGAGGCTTTGCGATGCTCAAGCTTTACGGATTTTCGGTCAGCAACTACTACAACATGGTCAAGCTGGCGCTGTTGGAAAAGGGATTGCCCTTTGAAGAAGTGCCTTTTTACGCTGGGCAAACGGAGGAGACCCTGACGGTCAGCCCGCGCGGCAAGGTGCCGGTGCTGGAGGTGAAACAGGGTTTTATCAACGAAACCAGCGTGATTCTCGAATACATCGAGCAAACCCAGGAAGGGCCGGCGCTGCTGCCGGGCGACCCCTTCGCGCGGGCCCAGGTGCTGGCGCTGTGTCGGGAAATCGAGCTGTACATCGAGTTGCCCGCCCGCGCATGTTTCGCCGAGGCATTTTTTGGCATGACGGTGCCGGAGGCGATCAAGGAAAAATCCCGCGCCGAGTTACTGTTGGGCGTTGGTTCTCTGGGGCGTCACGGCAAGTTTGCGCCTTATGTCGCGGGGGAGAGCTTCACGATTGCCGACCTGTATTTCATGTACAGCTTGAACCTGGCATGTGGCGTGGGCGAGAAGCTGTTTGGCCTGGATTTGCTGGCCGAATTACCAATGGCGAAGGCGCTGCTTGAGCGGCTGAACGATATGCCGAATGCGCGAAAGGTCGAGGCAGACCGGCAGGCGGCGATGCCGGCGTTTCTGGCGATGATAGCGGCGAAGAAGTAATCCAGTGTGAGAGCGGGCAAGCCCTGATGCCGTTCAGTTAAGCGCAAATTCCCTGTGGCGAGCAGGCTTGTCCTGCGTTGGGCTGCGCAGCAGCCCCAAAACCAGGCGCTAAGCCGTATCAGGTACACCGCGTTTTGCTGGATTGGGGGCGCTTCGCACCCTAACGCGGGGCAAGCCCGCTTGCCACAATAAGCCCACACATTTTCCTTAACTGTGGGAGCGGTGCGTCAGTCAACATCAATGTTTGCTGGGCCGACGCCATCGGGAGCAAGCCCCTCCCACACCTGGACTGCATTCCAGGGTGGGAGCTGCTTGCCTGCACTGTTCTCAGCGGCTGGCGAGCAATGCCTGGCCGCGCGTGACCGCAGCTTTCACCTGTGCCGGCGCGGTGCCGCCGATGTGGTTGCGGGCATTCACCGAACCTTCCAGGGTCAGCACGGCGAACACGTCTTGCTCGATCTGGTCGCTGAACTGGCGCAGTTCTTCCAGGCTCATTTCCGCCAGGTCCTTGCCGCTGTCCACGCCGTACTTCACCGCATGCCCGACGATTTCGTGGCAGTCACGGAACGGCAGGCCACGGCGCACAAGATAGTCCGCCAGGTCTGTCGCGGTGGAGAAACCGCGCAAGGCCGCTTCACGCATGATTGCGTGTTTGGGCTTGATGGCCGGGATCATGTCGGCGAACGCGCGCAGCGAATCGCGCAGGGTGTCGGCGGCGTCGAACAACGGCTCCTTGTCTTCCTGATTGTCCTTGTTGTAGGCCAGAGGCTGGCCTTTCATCAGGGTCAACAGGCCCATCAGCGCGCCGAATACGCGGCCGCTTTTGCCGCGCACCAGCTCGGGCACGTCGGGATTTTTCTTTTGCGGCATGATCGAGCTGCCGGTGCAGAAGCGGTCCGGCAGGTCGATGAACTGGAATTGCGCACTGGTCCACAGCACCAGCTCTTCGGAGAATCGCGACAGGTGCATCATCGCGATGCTGGCGGCGGCGCAGAATTCGATGGCGAAGTCACGGTCCGACACGCCGTCCAGAGAGTTGCCACCCACCGCATCAAAACCCAGCAGCTGCGCGGTGTACTCGCGGTCGATGGGGTACGTGGTGCCGGCCAGCGCAGCGCTGCCCAGCGGCATGCGGTTGGCGCGCTTGCGGCAATCCACCAGGCGCTCGTAGTCGCGGCTGAGCATTTCGAACCAGGCCAGCAGGTGGTGGCCGAAGGTCACTGGCTGCGCGGTTTGCAGGTGGGTGAAACCGGGCATGATGGTGTCCGATTCACGTTCGGCCTGTTCCAGCAGACCCTTTTGCAGACGGGTGATTTCAGCCAGGATCAGGTCGATTTCGTCGCGCAGCCACAGGCGGATATCGGTGGCTACCTGGTCGTTACGGCTGCGGCCGGTGTGCAGCTTCTTGCCGGTCACGCCGATGCGATCCGTGAGGCGCGCTTCGATGTTCATGTGCACGTCTTCCAGGTCGACGCGCCAGTCGAATGTGCCGGCTTCGATCTCGCCGCCAATGGTGGTCAGGCCGTCGATGATGCTGTCGCGCTCGGCGTCAGTCAGTACGCCGACCTTGGCCAGCATCGTGGCATGGGCGATGGAGCCCATGATGTCGTGGCGGTACAGACGCTGGTCGAAATTTACGGAGGCGGTGAAGCGGGCGACGAAGGCGTCGACGGGTTCACTGAAGCGGCCGCCCCAGGACTGGTTGGTCTTGTCGGTGCTCATGGATTCGCTCGTGGTCTGCTTGAAAGAGGCTTGGAGTGTGGCGCCGATAATAACAGGGTTGCCCGTGGAGGCGGTGCTGCGGGTGATCGGCATTTTTATTTGCGTCAGAGGTGGCTAAGCGCCTTGCCGACGACCGCGTCCGGGACGAGACTGCAAGCGCGGGCTTATTGATACGATATTTGACGATTGAGCAATATCGTCTTGGCGAGCGTCTACAGTTGGACTGACAGTGTACGAATGCACCAAAGTCGGGTGATGCGGTCAGAGCCTGACTGTCTATTGAAAAAGAGGGTATTCGGATTGTGTATCAGCAAACCCCACGACGATGCCCGGAGGCAGCAGGTCCTGGGCGCCAGTGAACAGGTCCGGGTAAACATGGGTGCCGCTGCCGGGGCACTTTTTGCCGTTCGCACCAGTCTTAGCGTGGATCGCTGTGACGCAAGTCACCGCACCTGTCTACGCTATCCTTGTGCGAGACTCACGCAGGAATCCAGCGCAATATGAATGTCCTGATCGTTGATGACGAACCCCAAGCCCGCGAGCGTCTGAGCCGTCTGGTCAAAGAGCTCGAGGGTTATACCGTCCTGGAGCCGAGCGCCACCACCGGCGAAGAGGCGTTGACGCTGATCGACAGCCTCAAGCCCGATGTGGTGCTGCTCGATATCCGCATGCCTGGCCTTGATGGCCTGCAAGTCGCGGCCCGCCTGAGCGAGCGCGAATCACCCCCGGCGGTGGTGCTGTGCGCGGCCGAGGAAGAGTTTTCTGCGCAGACCCTGGAAGACAGCGGTGTGAGCTTTCTGACCAAGCCCGTGGCCGGCGAAGGCCTGCTCAAGGCCCTGAAAAAAGCCGAGCGCCCGAACCGCCTCCAACTGTCTGCCCTGACTCAGCCTGCCGCTCAAAGCGGTAACGGGCCGCGCAGTCACATCAGCGCACGCACCCGCAAAGGCATCGAACTTATTCCCCTGGACCAGGTGGTCTATTTTATTGCGGATCACAAGTACGTGACCTTGCGTCACGAGGCCGGCGAAGTGTTGCTCGACGAGCCGCTCAAGGCGCTTGAGGATGAGTTCGGCGATCGCTTCGTGCGCATCCATCGCAACGCGCTGGTTGCCCGTGAGCGTATCGAGCGTTTGCAGCGCACGCCGCTGGGGCACTTTCAACTGTTCCTCAAAGGGCTCAATGGCGATGCGTTGATCGTGAGTCGGCGCCATGTCGCTGGTGTGCGCAAGATGATGCAGCAGCTTTAGCCAGGCGTTGCCTGCATTGCTGATTCAGGTGCGACGCGGTCAGGGAGGCCCTGCGCGTGCTGATTCAAGTCAAAGCGTATTGGCCTGAGCTGTTATTATCTGCCGTATCTACCCAGTACGGATTGTTCAATGTCTCTTCGCGAAATCCGCATCGCCACCCGTAAAAGTGCCCTGGCCTTGTGGCAGGCCGAATACGTCAAGGCCCGCCTTGAACTGGCCCATCCGGGCCTCAAGGTGAGCCTGGTGCCCATGGTCAGTCGCGGCGACAAGCTGCTCGATTCGCCTCTGTCCAAAATTGGCGGCAAGGGGCTGTTCGTCAAGGAACTGGAAACCGCACTGCTGGAAAACCACGCCGACATTGCCGTGCATTCGATGAAAGATGTGCCC
>CATOTO010000285.1:0-37137 GCA_951812925.1 Calliopum simillimum | reverse complement strand
GGTTGCGCCGGTTTTCTGCTCCGCCAGCGTGACCAGATCGACAATCGCCTGCACCGTTGCCTGATAGTCATCACGCGGGGTATTCACCCGGTGGCGGAACAGTTCCTCTCCCTTATCCGACAATGCGATCACTTCTGTCTTGGTGCCACCCAGATCTATGCCTATGCGCAAGATTACGTCCTCGTTATTCGTTCAGGTGAGAGATACAGTAAAAGGCGTCTGCCGGAAAGGCAATGAAACCACTCCGATGTTTCGCTATCATGCGCGCTGACTCTCGCAGACTTGTGCGCCCGATCGCGCCACGGTAAGGAATCCCGATGTTGTGGTTTAAAAATATGATGGTTTATCGTCTGAATCGTGACATTCCGCTGTCCGCAGATGAGATGGAAAAGCAGCTCGACGCCTTCACGTTTTCACCGTGTGGCAGTCAGGATATGAGCAAGACCGGCTGGGTCTCGCCGATGGGCAACCGCAGCGATGCGCTGACCCATGAGAACAAAGGCCAGATTGTGATTTGCGCCCGCAAAGAAGAGAAAATCCTGCCTTCGCCGGTGGTGAAACAGGCGCTGGAAGCGAAAATCGACAAGCTGGAATCTGAGCAGAGCCGCAAGCTCAAAAAGACCGAAAAAGATTCGCTGAAAGATGAAGTGCTGCACAGCCTGCTGCCGCGCGCCTTCAGCCGTTTCAGCCAGACCTACCTGTGGATCGACACGGTCAACAACCTGATTATGGTTGACTGTGCCAGCGCAAAAAAAGCGGAAGATACCCTGGCGCTACTGCGCAAAAGCCTGGGCTCACTGCCGGTGGTGCCGCTGACGCTGGAAAGCCCGATTGAACTGACCCTGACAGAATGGGTACGTTCAGGCGAGCTGCCTGCCGGATTCGCCCTGATGGATGAAGCGGAGCTGAAAGCGCTGCTGGAAGATGGCGGCGTTATCCGCTGCAAGAAACAGGATCTGGTGTGCGATGAGATCGCCAACCACATCGAAGCGGGCAAGCTGGTAACCAAACTGGCGCTCGACTGGCAGGAGCGCATTCAGTTCGTGCTGGCCGATGATGGTTCAGTGAAGCGTCTGAAGTTCAGCGACACGCTGCGCGACCAGAACGACGATATTGACCGCGAAGATTTTGCACAGCGCTTTGATGCGGACTTTATTCTGATGACCAGCGAACTGGCCGCACTGACCAGCAATCTGGTAGAAGCGCTCGGCGGCGAAGCCCAGCGTTAATCAGTCACCGGCATAATCATCCTGACAGACGATATTCGCCAAAAAAAGGGCCGCTTAGCGTTAATGCCAGTCAGTTAAGCGACAGGTGATAACGCAGTCTGGTGCCGGGCAGGGGCTGGCGGTCCTCGCGCCGCTGCGCGGTTCCTTCACTCCATTCCTCTGCCTGACGGACCGGCGGGGATGGCACATCCTGTGCCGCCCCGCCTTTCGCCCGCGTCCTGCGGGCTCTCCTGGCAGACTCATTCTGTTCAGCGCTGCGGATTGCCTGCCCCTGCCCGCCACCGGCCTGCTCTGAAACTTCAGTGTGTATTGTTAAAAAGGGCACGAGAGTGGAGGCCTGAGCGCCTCTGCTGCTGAAAGGGCTATCCGCAGCGCTGAGGCGTGACGGTGGGCCAGAAGTCCACGCCGGGAAGCGTGGACAGTTCGGGGCCGGCCAGGGAGGGCCGATCCCCGAACGGTTCGTCGGCACGACGTCAAAGCCGAAGGTACCGCGTGAGCGGCGCGAGGACGGCCCGGCAGCAGCAGAGGTGCGCTGGCCCGCACTGCGGCACGCTCGCCCTGACAAAAAAGCTGCCACGTTTGACCGTGACAGCCTTTACAAATCTAATCTTAACTGACCAGCATTACCGCTAAGCGGCCATGTTTTTAATCTTTCAGGTAACGGCAGAGATAGGAACTTGGCTCGCCAACCTGCAGATGAAATTCGCTGTGACCCGGCACGTTAAACACCGAACCCGCTTCAAACCATTTCCACTCGGTTTCACCTGGCAGTAATACCTTAAGCGAGCCGCTGACCACGGTCATCTCCTCCGGCTGGCCGGTACCGAATGTGTATTCGCCTTCAGCCATTACGCCCACGCTGGCACGTCCGGTGCTCGCACTGTCAAAACCGATAGACTTAACTTTTCCGTCAAAATACTCACTAACGTTGAGCATAATAGTTCTCCAGAGCACATGTTGTGTGTCTGGCAGTGTAGAAGGGAACCCGCTGATCTGTCACGCGAAATGATGGCCGTTTGTGATCTCTTCACTCAGGGAAGCAACTCCGCCGCCAGGCGCGCCACCAGCTGATTAGAGAGCAGAACCGGTACGCCCAGCCGCTGCTGTAACCCTATCCGATGCTGCTGGTGATAACCCATACAGTCGAGCACCACCAGCGCTGCGCCCTGTGCTTTCAGACCGTTTGCAGCATCGGCGAAGGTTGCCTGATCGCCCTGATAGGGACTGGCGACCGCAAAGCAGGGCTGCGCGGGCAGTTGCTGCCACTTACCTGCCTGCTCAACAATCTGCTCCTCAACCGGCACGACAATGCCGACCCGCTGCTGCTGCACCATGGCGCAGATGAGCGGTGGAATCAGGCGATCCGGCTCCAGCAGTAGCGCACGCTGGGTGCGGAGCCTGCTGAATTCACCGGTGCAGAGCAGCAGAATGGTCGCATAGCCCGCCTGTTCCAGCGCACTGATTTTGCGCTGCAATCCCTGCTCCACTTTCGAGGCCGCCAGCCGCACCTGTTCGCCACTCTGCAGCCGCGACACCAGAACCCGGTCGCCCGCTGCTGGCGCGAAGCGTGCGGCAATCTCTGCCGCGCTGAGTCCATCCAGTAAACCGGCGTGATCGGTCAGCGCATCCGGCAGATGCTGCCGCAGCAGCGGCAGAATATCGCTGCGCGGAGACTGGCCGATAGTCAGCGTTACCAGTGGTTTCGTCATCTTAGTGATTCCGGTGACGCAGATGCGCCAGGCTGCCATAGAGCGAAATCAGCCGCGCATACTCTTCGGCGTCGTAGAAGTGACAGGTTCCACGACCAAACTCCTTGGCCACCTCAATGGCAAACTTCGCCGCTGCCGCAATGTCCACTTCATGGCTGGCGCCGGTTCCGCAGCCCGGCACCACCGACTCGGCAGTGATCGCCACCCCCACCACCGGCACATCCGTGGCGGTAGAAGGTTGCAGAATGCTGTTGAGGTGATAAACCCCATTGCCGTAAGGTGTAATATCCTGCGTGGTGATGGGAAAGGTCACCGCCGGACGGCCGCTGGTCATCTCCATGATGCGCAGCAGATCCTCCGAAACCCGCAGGATGTAGCCCTCTTTCACCGTCGGCGACAGGGCAAAGCCTTTGTGGTTGATAATGCGGTTACCTTTGGTGGTGTCGATTGACAGAATCGCATCCACACCCGCCACCACTTCATTATCATTCATGGTGACATCGTCAATCGGCGAGTCCATGAAATCGACCGGCAGATGCGGCCGCGTTGGCGCATCCGGGCAGATATGGGTGGTAATGATGACGTCGCCATCGAGCCTGTCGCCTTTGCTCTGCATCTGCGCCAGTTTAAGCGCGCTGGCAACGGCCGCGATCGCGCCATCCGCATCTGACACCATGCCGATACGACCAGGACGAGCGCCGATGCCACCAAGGCGACCAATTATCCCCAGCGTCGGTGCACTGCCGCCGCCTGATTTGCCCTGCGTCCCCGGAATATCAATGCGCACAAAATCGGTGCGGCCTTTGGGACCAGAGACACGGGTAAAGCGGGCATCAACATCAGGATACGCCGCGAAGAGATCCACCACCTGCTGTCCGTCAATGTGGGCGCTATCCAGTAACTCAAAAACCGCCAGGGTCTGCTGCAAACTCATGCTTTATCCTTTTATTTCTTGCTGCTGCTGGCAAACAGCGAATGAAAGAAGCTGTAGAGGGCATCACCGGCAATAAAGCCTGCCGCCATCACCTCCATAGGCGACCGGCCCCGCTCGCCCCAGATCCGGATGATTACAATGCGTAAGGCGATCCCCACCACCACTGCCCAGCCCGCCATGGCGTTATTAATTAATAAACCGGTGGCGAGCAGCACGCCCAGCTGGCGTTTGGGTCCGCCGATCAGCTGGATAATGGCCCCCGGAATCGCCCACATCAGCAGATTACCGGCGATACCTGGCTCAGCACCCGCCTGAATGGTTTTGGCATACACCCGGGCTACAGGCGGCAGCAGGTTGTCAGCAAAGAAGAAGGTATGGGCGTACCAGACCAGCGGAATCGACACAACAAAGGCGATCATAGCTGCGATGAGCTGAATACGACGTCCCCAGAGCTCCTGCTGCAGATCGGCACCGTTGCCGCGCAGGATAAAGCCCGCCTTCAGGTCATAACCCATATCGGCGAACGCCGGACCGGTGGCGGCGGTAAAGCCGCACAGCAGGCAGAGCGCCAGCGGAGGAAAGCCGATCAGAATGCCGATAATCAGCGTAATCAGCGCCACGGCAAAGGCCGGGAACCAGCCGGAGTGCATAGCGGCAATGCCGACAATCAGTTCATGGGCGAAAGCAGCAAACGCGGCATAAAGAACAAACAGCAGAAGCATCGCGATGCCCATCTCACTCCACAGGCCGCCCGCCAGCGCCAGCAGCGCAGAAATAACAATGTAACCCACGCTGCCGAAACCCAGCGCCCGCTGCACCTCATTGCCATTACGGCTCACCACCAGCGCATCATTTTTGCGGCTGCGGATCACCATCACGACCTGAATCAGCGCCACCAGACCGGCACCGACCATCACGCCATGCGGAATATAGAGCGCATTAATATCAATACCGGCCACCGGCTGCGCATAGGCACGCAGCAGAAAACCGATGCCGAGCATCGACAGCGCCCAGATATTGCCGATAAACGCGGTGCCAAAGGCGGACATCGGGATCTTCAGCATGGCACCGACGACGCCACCCACAATGCCCAGCACCAGCAGCCACGCCTGGCGTCCGCCTTTATCACCCGCTTTGATCGCTTCTGCTGCCGCAACGCCCGGTGGCCAGGCATTACTGGCCGGAAAGACGCGGGTATCAAACAGCCGATAGAGCAGCCAGGCATCCAGCAGCATCGCGGCGCTGACGCCACAGAACAGCGGCAGGACCAGTTGCGGTTCACCCAGCGCCCAGGGCACGGCAATCGGCATCAACAGACTGTTCGCCGCCCCAAAGGTGGCTGAAGAGATAGCGGTCTGCGCCAGGTTCTGGATTTCAATTGAACGATAACGGCGAAATGCCTGCAGCGGAATACGCGCCAGCAGCATGGCAAACAGCGCGCCGATAATAGAGGTGTTAGGCGTTACGCCAATGGTGGTAATCAGCTGAATGCCAATAATGGCACCCGCGATGGAGAGAAGAATTAAAACCAGTGCCACGCCAACGTGCTTAATCGGATTTACCCGTTCCATATGTCCCCGCCAGTCCTTGTCCAGAAGAAATGAAATAACGTCTACCCGCCCGCTGGCCGGTTTACGCCGGTTATCAGTTTCACTGCTCTGATGCGCACAGAGATTGCAACAGCCACTGCAGATGGTCGTCCCTCCGCATGCTGAACCGATACAGGAGGCAATGAGAGACGGACACAGGCAACCGGAGTGCTGCGTAAAGCGTGGCGATCAGATTGAAAGAAAAAGGCCCGAAGGCCTTTGTTTTCCCTGGTGTGGCGAAAGTACTACGCCGATAAAAACGGTGTGAAGTTACGCGCCATATTTTTCGGTCATCTCTGTGGCCGTTGCGCGTAATGCTTCAAGGAGCTCTGACGGGAAACCCGGTTCAGACTCCATAGACGGAAACGACAGGCAGAGTGCCACCGTTTCGCCATGATGTTTGTTATGAACAATAACTGACAGCGAGCTGATGCCTGGCAGCGATTCATTTCGGGCCAGTGACCAGCCCTGCTGGCGGATCTCAGCCAGTCTGGCACAGAGTGCCTCAGGACTTTGCGGCGAGTTCGCTGATGCGACCTGCCATTGATCATGGAAGCGCGCCAGCACCTCTTCATCACTTAACTGCGCTAACAGCGCCCGGCCGGTTGAGGTCGCGGCAGCCGGCATCCGACTGCCCGGCGGCGTGACCATCTGCGTAAAGTGACGCCCATGAAACATACGCATCACTAATACTTCCCGCCCGTCGAGCTTCGACACGTAACCCATGCAGCCGGTCTTCGCAGCCAGCCTGACCATCGCCGCTGAAACGCTGTCAACCAGCGGTGCCGAAAGATAATGTCCGGCGGCAGCCAGCAATACGCGACCAATGTGATAACCGCGCGTATCCGCATTCCGCTCCAGCAGCCCCTGACTTTCCATGGTGGCCAGCAGACGCGAAACGGTGCTTTTTGGCAGGTTTAACGCCTCAACCACCTCACTGAATGAGAGACCAACATGCCCCTGCGTCACACCTTTGTGCTGAAACAATCGAAGTACGGCGGCAGCATTTTCAAGTGTGGTCATGTTACGCGTTCCACTATATGGAACTAAGTTCCTCTGTTGGTTTGATGAAAATAAAGCGTGGCGCTGAATCGGTCAAGCGACAATTTGACTCACACAGAGATCGGCAGCAGAGAAAATAAGGGGATAAAAATGATTAGCGGGGCTTTATCTGGTGAGACAAGGAGAGTGCAGAACAGAAGCATACGCAGAGAGCATTCGACAGTAAATCTGCGTCAATTTCGCTTCTTAAATAACCCGATCGACTGCAGGTGGGAGTAAAAAGAGGCGTGGTTCAGGCACAGCGTCAGGCGGGTCAGTAATAAGCAGTTATCCGGTGTAACAGGCTGGCGTCCCTGCCAGCAGTGAAGCTTTACTCTTTTTCAACGTCTTCGTAGCGCGCTTTAGCGTCACGCGCTTCTTCTTCCGTTTCGTGCTCACTGATTAATGAATTCGGTTTGGGATGATCAGCACGCAATTCGTAAGAGGTTACTTTATTACCTTCAGTGCCCTTTTCAACTGGCACAACTTTCGCTTCACGTGGATACGGTGGTCTGGTCGGCATACTGTGTCCCTCTTGTCTGAATAACATTCCACAGGACAGGCCGCTGCCTGTCATAGGATAAGTATAGACAATGCCGTCTGAAGCGGGATCAAAGCGGGAAAAATCTGAGGGTTAGCTGGCGCGCGCCAGGGAGAGTGACAGCAGAATTTCCTCTACCACGCATTCCGGCGATTGCATCGCATTCACCTGATGATGGGCCGCAGCCTGATAGAGATGCGCACGTTCACGCAGCACATCACTCATCTCATCAGCAATCGGACGGCCGGTTAAGGTCGGACGCTGGGCCGCTTCAGGTTCACTTTCCAGCCGCTCTGCCAGCACCTCGGGGGACGCGCTAAGCCAGATCACCTGGCCCTGCTCCTGCATAAAACGACAGTTCTCTTCAGCCAGAATCATGCCGCCGCCGGTGGCAATGACGGTTCCGGGTGCCGTCACCGCTTTAAGCGATTCCGTTTCACGGGCGCGGAAACCTTCCCAGCCTTCCTCCGCCACAATCTCCGTCACACTGCGCTGCGTGCTGAGTTGCAGATGGTGATCGGTATCCGTAAAGGCGTAGCCCAGCGCCCGCGACAACGCCTCGCCGACCGTGGTTTTGCCGCAACCGCGAGCGCCAATCAAAAAGATGGGTAGTGACATCAGGGCCGTTCCTCCGCCTGACCGCGCGATGCGGCTGCATGGTGAGCTTATTAATGCGACGCATAATAACTGGAAATTATTATGGCCTCTACCTGTCAGGCACGATTTACGCATTTTCGTCCCCTGAACAGCGACAATCTTTGTGTTTTCAAGGGGAAATGCATGCACGTTTTGTGCATCAGGGCCGTAACAGAGCGATAAAAACTCCGCAAAAGAGCGGCTAAAATGCGTCGGCAATATTTGCTTACTGCCCCGATTTTACTTTTCACGCTGGCGCCCACATATACTGGTAACAATCGCCACAGGAGAGTCATCATGCAACGCGAAGAACAACAACTGATCGAAGGGCTGTTCAGCCGTCTGAAACAGGCTGAAAGCCAGACCGTGGCACGCGATGCCGCTGCCGAACAACTGATTAACCAGCATCTGCAGGCGCAGCCGGGCGCGCCTTACTATATGGCACAGGCGATCCTGATTCAGGAAGCGGCGCTGAAAAAACTCAATGAGAAAGTATCGGCGCTGGAAAGCCAGCTGGCCCAGCAACAGCAGCAGCAACCTGCACAGAGCAGCGGCGGCTTTCTGTCCGGGCTGTTTGGCAGCGGTTCGCGTCAGCAGCCGCCTGTGCAGCAGCAACAGCAATCGTCACCGTGGAACAGTGCGCCACAGCAACCGGCTCAGCCGCAATATGCGCCTGCACAAGCGCCTGCACCACGCGGCACCGGTTTCCTCGGCGGCGCACTGCAGACAGCTGTGGGTGTGGCGGGCGGTGTGGTGATGGCCGATATGCTGACCAGCATGTTCCACCATTCACAGCCGGAAGAGATTGTGAATATCATCAATGAGCCACCCCTGCCCGATGTGAATGACAATCTCAACACCTTCAACGGTGGCGATGACAATGCCGATACCTTTAACGGCGGTAACGACAACGCCTTCCTCGACCAGAATACAGGCTGGGACAGTAATTATGCCGACAACAGCGATCTCAATGATTTTGGCGGCAACGATTACGACGACGACAGCTTCGTTTAACTTCAGCGTTTCTGCTGGGTGAGCCAGCTATCAAGCTCATTTGCAAACTGCTGGCGGTCACGCGGACTCATCGCCGCGGGGCCGCCGGTCTGCACCCCACTTGACCGCAGGGTATCCATAAAATCCCGCATCGTCAGGCGTTCACGTATCGTCGCCGGTGAGTAACGCTCGCCGCGCGGATTCAGCGCCGCCGCACCCTTCTCAATCACCTCTGCTGCCAGCGGGATATCGGCGGTGATCACCAGATCGCCTGGCTGACAACGTCTGACGATCTCATTGTCCGCCACATCAAATCCGGCAGGCACCTGCAGGGTGCGCAGATACGGTGAGGGCGGCACACGCAGAAACTGGTTCGCCACAAAAGTGATGGTAGTTGCGGTGCGGTCGGCTGCGCGGTAGAGCACCTCTTTGATTACATTCGGACAGGCATCGGCATCGACCCAGATAAACATCATGATTCCTTACAGTCAGAGAAGAGTAAGATCTTGCCGGGTTCCCCCTAAATGGCAAATTTTATTTGCGGCGTGCTTTCCAGCCTGCGCCCGGCTGACTTGTTATTCAGGCTGGCTGAAGTAAGCTAGCTCACTGAGAAAAACGAATAATGTCCTAAGGAGATGGCGATGCTGGCAAAGAAAATCGGGTTTATCGGCGGGGGAAATATGGCGAAAGCCATTATCGGCGGACTGGTCAACAGCGGCAAAATCGCCCCGTCTGATATCTTCGTTTACGATCGCAAAGCAGAGACCAACCAGGCGATGGCAGAGCAGTATGGCATCAACGCAGCAGAGAGCGCTGAAGCGCTGGCGCGTGAAGTGGACATCCTGTTCGGCGCGGTCAAACCCAATGTCATTCTGAAAGTCTTAAAAGAGCTGACAGGCAGCCTGAAAAAAGAGGCGCTGGTGGTGTCGATTGCGGCTGGGGTGACGCTCGATTCGCTCTCATCGGTGCTGGGTTACGATCGTAAAATTGTCCGTGCGATGCCGAATACTCCCTCGCTGGTCAGCGAAGGCATGACCTCGGTCACGCCCAACGTGCTGGTTGAGCAGGCGGAAATCGACGAGGTGATAGCGATTTTTGAGAGCTTCGGCAAAGCGGCCGTGGTGGATGAATATCTGATTCACTCCGTGGTCGGCGTCAGCGGTTCTGCGCCGGCCTACGTGTTTATGTTTATCGAAGCGATGGCCGATGCGGCCGTACTGGGCGGCATGCCACGCGCTCAGGCCTATCAGTTTGCTGCTCAGGCGGTGAAAGGGGCGGCGCAGATGGTGCTGACCACCGGTAAACATCCGGCTGAACTCAAAGATATGGTCTGCTCTCCGGGCGGCACCACCATTGAAGCGGTGAAAGTGCTGGAAGAGAAAGGCATGCGCTCGGCGGTGATGGAAGCGATGCTGCAGTGCATGGCGAAGTCAGAGAAACTGAGCCGCAGCTAACCGCTCAACAAAGGATGTGCAAGGCGGCGCCGTACGCTGGCCCGCCTTGCCTCCAGCTTAACAGATATTAACGGATCTGTTCCTGACAGAGCGCCACCGCGTCGGCAAACGTCATCGGCTGCTGCATCCGCTCCACCAGCTCAGCGGTCAGCGTATACATGCCGCATGAGCAGATTGCCGCCAGCCTCCCCTGCTGGCCATAAAACGCCATAAACTTTTTATCCTCCAGCGAGCCGAGCAGCTGGAATGAATCCCATTCTTTGGCATGGCCCAGATACTCATAACGGGTGCCATACTGCGTAGTCCAGAAGAACGGCACACGATCAAACGCGACGGTCTGGTCCAGCATATTCCATGCGGCGGTTTGTCCCTGCTGATGCGCGACGCGATAGTGTTCAATGCGCAGCGGCCCCTGCGCCGACGGATACGTGGCGATATCTCCCGCCACCCAGATATTGTCAGCGACCCGCAACTGCTCATCCGCCTGCAGGCTGCCATCCTCTGCCAGCGGGAGATCGTGGATAAAGTCGGTAGCCGGTTCGACCCCGGTGGCAAACAGCACCACCGTCGCGTCCAGCAACCGTCCGCCCTTGAGCTGCACGCCACTCACCCGCTGGTCGCCCTGTAAGGCTTCGATCTCGCCCTGCACCCACTTCACGCCGTTCTGCTCATGCAGCTGATAGAAATAGCGGCCAATCTGATCGCCAAACTGTTTAGCAAAGGGCAACGCCTGTCGGGCGATTATCGTCACGTCAATGTCACGATTACGCAGCGCCGACGCCAGTTCGGTGCCGATAAAACTGTTGCCGATAATCACGATTTTATGGCTGGCATCCACCGCCTGAAGCAGCTCATCGGTCTGCGCTTTGCTGCGCAGCAGATGGACCCCATCGAGATCGCTGCCCGGCAAATCGGGGCGGACTGGCGTCGCGCCGCTGGCGATCAGCAGTTTGTCGAAGGCGAGCGTCTCGCCATCCTCGAAGATCAGCCGTTGCTGCTGGGCATCCAGGCGGCTCACGGTAGCCTGAAGCCGTTCAACGTGGTCCATCACATCCGCTTTCAGCAGCTGCGGCACCTCGCTGATATCCATTTTGCCCGACGGCACAAATTTGGTCAGCGCGGTGCGGTCGTAAGGCGCATCCGCTTCCCGCTCAACCAGAATCACACGGCCTTTGAAGCCTTCATGGCGCAGACGCCACAGCGCCGCGCTGCCCGCTGCCCCACCACCGAGCACCACATAGACCGGTGCGGCTGCCCCACTGCCAATCGGCGCCGCGGGCGACATCGCTTTCGGATTCACCAGCACCCGGCCCTCTTCAATGCGCAGCGGATACTGTTTGAGATCGGCTAACGCCAGCGGTTCACACATTTTTCCACTGGCCAGATTAAACGCGGCTTTGTGCCACGGACAGACCAGCCGATCGTCACAAATCGCGCCCTGCTCCAGCGGCGCGCCTGCGTGCGGGCATTTCGCCTGATAAGCACGTACATTGTCGCCTTCGCGGATCAGCAACACTTCCACCTCGCCGAGCGTTTTTTTTAACCGGCTGGCGCTGGGGCAGATCGTTCAGGTCGACGGTAAATTGATAGTTCACGACATGGCTCCTTTAACGGTTCTTGTCTTGTGCTGCGCGGCAAAACAGAGTGCTGCGCAAATCCCCACAAACAGTAAGTGTGGCAAAAGAACCGGGAAGCCTGGCGATGAATGCTTATCAGAAGGTTAACATGCTGTTATATAATTGAATTTAATCAGCATTGCGCGGGAAGGAGAAGCGGCCACCTGCGTGGCCGGGGGGATAATCAGCTTTTTTTCAGGCACTGGCTCATAAAGGTTTTACGCGCATCGCCCGCCAGTTTTTTATCACCAGCTTCGCCGTTACAGCTTTTCATTTTCATCTGCTGCGGTGACATCTGCGACAGCTTGCTGTCCTTTTTCAGGCATTCACTCATAAAGGTTTTGCGCGCATCCCCTTTAAGATCCTGTGATTTAGCATGCTGGTTACACATCGTCATCTTCTCCTGCTGCGGGGTCTTTTCCGCCGCACCGGCCAGTCCACTGACCAGCAGGCCCGCCATCATCATCGCCATTAAACCGACTTTCATCTTGTTATCTCCACAGTGGATTGTCCTTTGTTATTCTGGCAGCGAATAAGCAAAGCGGAAAATGTTTCAGGTCAAAGTGATGTGAAGATCCCATTCCAGTCTGGCACTGGGATTGTTACTGACGAGGATGTCTGAGTAACTTTTCGATGTAATTGCGCAGCAGTTGCGCATTTTCATCTTCGGCATCGGCCACATTGTCTATTGCGGTTTCAATACTGGTGGTTATAGCCAGATGTTGTTGCGGCTCCAGCTTGCGAACCAGCGCGGTAACAACAATCTCCAGCGCTTCGATTTGCGCCATCTGCTCTTTGGCTGTCGCCTCTTTTTCAGCCAGCTTTACCAGCAACTCAGCAATCAGGTTTTTCATGCTGTTATCTCAGCGGTGGAGAAAAGCTGAAATTATCACCACGCTGGTTAAAAAAACAGAGGGTAACCGCTAATTTTTTCAGTGAGTTAGCCCGCATTCCTCACCGTCTGCTCAGACGATTTCGGCTAACCTTGCAAGCGAAACGTTTTCCCTGCAATCAACGCTATGGTCAAACGTTTCGCCCGCCCGAAATCGGTCTTTTGCTTAGCGAGGATCGACAAATCCGCGGCCTGGTCCGCCGCCGTGTCCGCCCCAGCCACCGCCACCGCCGCCTGGAGGCGGGAAAATACATCCGCTTAATGCAGTAACCAATGCCACAACGGCAGCCAGCTTAAAGATTCGTACCATATCTACCTCAGGGTGATGAAATCGGGCTGAGTGTATGGAGCCACCTGCATGGCGACAAGTGAGATTCTTCCGCATACGGCGACTATTCATCTTTGCTGACCAGACTTAACGATTTACCACCATTAAGGCAGCACAATCTCAACATCCCGGCTGGATTACAGTGCAAATTATTTGTGCAAATCGGGAGGGTGAACACTTTACAGGCGGCGTAATTTTGCGCATTGTGAGCGCATTACATTTACAGGATATAAACATGACTCTCTCTCAGGCTGCTTTTAGTGACATCCTCTCCCGGCGCGACTGGGAAAATCCGGTCGTGACCTCGCTGCATCGGCTGGATGCGCACCCGCCATTCGCCAGCTGGCGAGATGAAGCAGCCGCGCGGGATGACAGCCCCTCGGCGTCACTGCAGAGCCTCAACGGAGAGTGGGGTTTCCGTTATTTTACGCAGCCTGAAGCGGTTCCGGCCAGCTGGTTACTGCAGGATCTGCCGGACACTACGACCCTTCCGGTTCCGGCCAACTGGCAGATGCACGGCTTCGATGCGCCCATTTATACCAACGTGCAGTATCCGATTCCGGTTACTCCTCCACTGGTACCCACAGAGAATCCAACCGGATGTTACTCGCTCACATTCACTCCTGACGCAGCCTGGCTTTATAATGGACAGACACGCCTCATTTTTGACGGCGTAAACTCGGCCTTTCACCTGTGGTGCAACGGACACTGGATTGGCTACTCTCAGGACAGTCGTCTGCCCGCTGAATTCGACCTGACGCCTTATCTGCGGCCGGGCAAAAACCGGCTGGCAGTGATGGTGCTGCGCTGGAGCGACGGCAGTTATCTGGAAGATCAGGATATGTGGCGGATGAGCGGTATTTTCCGTGACGTCACGTTATTGCATAAACCGCAGGTGCATCTGGCCGATGTTCAGCTGGAAACCCGGCTCAGCCCGGAGTTTTACCGTGCCGAATTGCGTGCCCGGGTTCGTGTTGCTCTGCCAGCTGACGTCAGCTCGCGCTATCAGCTGCGCCTGACGCTGTGGCAGGGTGAACAGCAGATTGCTCAGTGTCAGCAGCCGCTGGGCAGTGCCATTATTGACGAGCGGGGTCACTATCCCGAACGCGCCCTGCTCAGCCTGCCGGTGGAACAGCCTGCGCTGTGGAGTGCCGAAACACCCCACCTCTATCGCGCCACGCTGGCGCTGCTGGATGAGAATCAGCAGCTGATCGAGGTGGAAGCCTATGATGTCGGCTTCCGTCAGGTCACCATCGACAACGGACTGCTCTGTCTGAACGGCAAGCCGCTGCTGATCCGCGGCACCAACCGTCATGAACATCATCCGGAGCGCGGTCAGGTGGTGGATGAGGCGACGATGCGCCGCGACATCGAGCTGATGAAGCAGCACAATTTTAATGCGGTGCGCTGTTCACACTATCCTAATCATCCGCTCTGGTACCGGTTGTGCGATCAGTATGGGCTTTATGTGGTGGATGAGGCCAATATCGAAACCCACGGCATGCAGCCGATGAACCGGCTCTCCGATGATCCCCGCTGGTTTGCCGCCTATAGCGAACGCGTGACGCGCATGGTGCAGCGCGATCGTAATCACTGCAGCATTATTATCTGGTCGCTGGGCAACGAGTCAGGACATGGTGCCACACACGATGCGCTCTACCGCTGGGTAAAAAGCAGCGATCCAACGCGTCCGGTTCAGTATGAAGGCGGCGGTGCGGATACCGCTGCTACCGATATCATCTGCCCGATGTATGCCAGGGTTGATGAAGATCAGCCCTTCCCGGCGGTGCCGAAATGGTCGCTGAAAAAGTGGATCGGTCTGCCGGGTGAGACGCGTCCGCTCATCCTGTGTGAGTACGCGCATGCCATGGGCAACAGCTTTGGCGGTTTTGCTAAGTACTGGCAGGCCTTCCGCCAGTTCCCGCGTCTGCAGGGCGGCTTCGTCTGGGACTGGGTTGATCAGAGCCTGACCCGCTATGACGATCAGGGCGAACCCTGGCAGGCCTACGGCGGCGATTTTGGCGATAAACCCAACGATCGTCAGTTCTGTATGAACGGGCTGGTATTTGCCGATCGCACGCCGCATCCGGCGCTTTATGAGGCGCAGTGCGCCCAGCAGTTCTGGCAGTTTGCCGTCGATCCCGGCGATCCGCTGAGCTTTACGGTCAGCAGCGACTATTTGTTCCGCCACAGTGACAACGAAGTGCTGCGCTGGCGCATCGAACAGGCGGGTCGTGTGGTGACGGAAGGAGAAGTGCCGCTGGATATCGCTCCACAGGGCCAGCAGCGGATCACGCTGCCGCCACCGCCAGCATTACAGGGCGAATGCTGGCTGAACGTCGCGGTTCATCAGATTCAACCGACCCAATGGAGCACCGCTGGCTGGCGTGTCGCCTGGCACCAGTGGGCGCTGCCCTCATCGCTGGCGCTGCCATCAAAGCCGGAAAGCGGCGAAGCACCGGGCCTGCACGATGATACCCGTGAGATTGTCATCACCCATCAGCAGCAACGCTGGCATTTTTCACGCCACAGCGGCGAACTGACGCAGTGGTTTGTGGATGAACAGCCCACGCTGCTTTCACCGCTTCAGGACTGCTTTATTCGCGCCCCGCTGGACAATGACATCGGCACCAGCGAAGCGGAACGGGTTGATCCCAATGCCTGGGTCGAGCGCTGGAAAGCAGCGGGTTATGACCAGATGAGCAGCCAGCTGGTGTCGATGACGGCGAATGCGTTGCCACAGGCGGTGCAGATTGAGACGCTGCACAGCTGGCTCGCCCATGGCCAGATCGCCTTTATCAGCCGTAAACGTTATCTGATCAATGCGCAGGGTGAGTTGCAGTTGCAGCTTTCCGTTGAGCAGTCGCGTGGATTGCCGCCGCCCGCGCGCATCGGATTACGCTGTGAGCTGACGCAGATACCACAACAGGTGAGCTGGCTCGGCCTGGGTCCGCATGAAAACTATCCCGATCGCCAGCTGGCCGCGCAGTTTTCCCGCTGGGAGCTGCCGCTGGATCAGCTCTCAACGCCTTATGTTTTCCCGGGTGAGAACGGTCTGCGCTGCGGCACCCGTCAGCTCGACAGCGGCAGCTGGCAGGTCAGCGGCGATTTCGCTTTCTCACTGAGCCGTTTCAGCCTGGAGCAGTTGCGGGAGGCATCACACCGCCACCATCTGCGTCCGGAAGCGGGCTGCTGGCTGCATCTGGATGCCTGCCACATGGGTGTCGGCGGCGATGACTCCTGGAGCCCCAGCGTCAGTCCTGAGTTTTTACTGACTCAGCAGCGCTGGCAGGCTGAACTGACGATTTGCCAGCCGACGCGGGCAGCGCTGTCTTCGGACGCCGGTAAAAGCGCTTAAGAAACAGCACGTTAATCAGCACGACCACGGCGGTGGCAAAAAAGACCCAGCGGAAACCGGCCACCGCCGACACCGCGGCGCCCAGCAGCGGACCCGCGACATTGCCGAGATACATAAAGGACTGGTTGTAGCCGAAGATCCGGCCGGTGATGTTGTCACGCGAGTGACGCACCAGCAGCGTCTGCACCGCGGGCATCATCGCGCCATCGGCAAAGCCCAGCAGAAAACGTAATACCCCCAGCTGTGTCGTGCTGGTGACAAACGACATGGCGATAAACAGCAGCAGCGAGATAACCATCGTTGCCAGCAGGATACGCTGCGTACCGATGCGATCGCCGAGTCGTCCCAGACCAGGCGCGGCCAGCAGTGCAGAGACGCCAGGCAGCGCGGCAATGACCCCGCTAAGAAAAGCGATATTCTCAGCGGTGGGTGCCAGTTCCCGCACAAAGAGCGTCAGGATCGGGTTCACCGATCCGTTGCACATCTGGATCACCATGGTGGTGAAAAAGAGGCAGAGCATCAGTTTTGGATTATCCAGCGAGCGGAAAACCTCGCGTCCGCTGAGCTTCTCCTTTTTACTCACCGGGGTGTAACCGGTCTCCTTGATCAGGAACAGCGTCACCAGAAAGCTGACCATCAGCAGCGCTGCGGTGACAATAAACACCGTACGCAAACCGACCCAGTCTGCCAGCAGCCCGCCCAGCATCGGTCCCAGAATCACCCCGCCAATCTGACCGGTTGAGACACAGCTCAGCGCCCAGCCGCTGCGTTCACGCGGCACCTGAGCGGCCACCAGCGCCATGGCGTTGGGAATATATCCGGAGGTCAGCCCCATCAGGGCACGCAGCAGCAGCAACTGCCAGGCTTCGGTGACAAAAGCCTGTAGCAGAATTACCACGCCCATGCCAAAAGCGGCGCGCAGCAGCATCAGCTTACGGCCTTTGCGATCGGCAAGACTGCCCCACAGCGGGGCTACGGCCGCCGAAACCACAAAGGTGATACTGAAGGTAAGACCCGACCAGAGGCTCAGTGATTCGCCACCGGTTACGCCAAGCTGCTCAAGGTAGAGCGGCAGAAACGGGATGATCTGGCTGATGGCCAGGCCGGTAAAAAAGCAGCCAAACCAGACCGAGATCAGGTTTATCTTCCAGGGTTCTATAGTGCGTGGCATGAGCAGATATTTTAAAGAGAGGGAATGCTCAGTCTAACGCGGCTATTCTCAGCGTGACCGACAAAACATGGCACAAATGGCAAAAGACCGGATTCCTCTTTGATTCAGCGCAATCACCGGCGCAAATTTTCCAGCCCGCCGGGTTTTTAGCGCTAAGCACGCGGGCGATGGTCTGGCCGGACGCAATTTTCCCTGACCCGCCCCGTCAATATAGAAAAATATGTCATTCTGTTACTGACAACTCTTCCCCCCACTTCTATGTTTAAAAAACCGCCAGCCGCGGCGTGTGGCAATCTTTTTAATCGGCGCGACATCCTCCGCAAAAAACGGTGCAGACCGTCCGGCTACGCTGAGGCGAACAGCTTATTTCATGGTTAAACGCCCTTATGCTCAGGCGTAAGGGAGGGGGTCTTGTTTTTAGCGGAGGTGGGTAATGAGAGTACAACCTGACAGCGCCAGCCGTGCTATCAGCGACTATTTTAACAGCCCGGACTGGCGGATACCGCCTGAGTCCGATCTGCTGGCGGTGATTCTGCGTGAAATAATGGAAAGCGGGAGAACCCGCCACCAATAAAGCCCTTATTGCGCGGGTTATCGATAAACTGGAAGTGGAAGGCGACGAGACGCAGTTGCAGCGTTATCGCACCCTGCTGGCGCAGTTGATCGACACGCAGCCGGAGGCGTAAACCCACCACCTACTTCACCCAGCGCAATTTATCCGCTTCGCTGATGCTGGCTCGTCCGCTGCTGCGCTGAAACAGGCACAGCTCCCGTCCACGCTTATTTTTCATCTGCGGCTGAGGATAGCGTCCCTCCAGCAACAGTGCGCTGTAGCCCGTATTGTCGTCATACTCGATCGCCTCGCCCAGCACCTTTACTTTGCTCAGATGACTGGCGTTAATGCAGGCCTGCACCATCACCTGACGGCTCTTTTGCCAGGCCTCTTCACTGGAAGCCTGCGCCAGTGCTGCTGCTGAGTAACAATGCGGGCAGAAGTGCCCCGATTATGCGTTTCATCTTCTCTGCTCCTGTTACGGCACGAAGCCGCTAAAAAAATTCCCGCCGGGGCGGGAATAAACAAGACGAGCACTATCTATTGTGTGACGAGGAAGTTTCTTAAACGCGCTGCTATCCTCGCCTGCCGTTATGACAAACCTATGACATCTTTGCCATTAACCACAATAAACTGAGCTGATATTGCCATTTTTGTCAGCCAGGAAGTTCAGCCGGTTAAGGTTGAAGTCCATGGTGACGGCAGAATTATAGGGAATGGCGCGGACCTTCTGTTCGAAGTGCTGACCCTGCAGCGCGGTTAACGGTTTACCGACATAATTCTGAAACTGAGAGGCACCACAGCGGTCAGCTTCGGGATCCTGCGCCACACTGGCGGTATCGGGCTTAGAGGCAGATTGACAGGCGGTTAATGCAAACAGCCCCATTACCAGCAGCCCTTTTCCATAAAATTTCACGTTTATTCTCCTGTTGGACGTGTAAAACCCTGCCCCAAGAGTAGCAAAGCGCACCTGCTGACCTGAACCCCTAAAAAGTAAAGTTGTTACAGCAGCATTAAACGGGTCGCCGCACAGGTCATCTTTTAAGATTAATCGCACTCATTGCCTAAAAAAAGCACAGCGGACCACTACAATATTAAGAATAGTCTTAGCCCTGTGGAGGTCATGATGGAACTGATTATTTTTGTCGTCTGCGCAATGCTGATGACCGCCGTGGCGGTTAAAGTCCGTTAAACGGGTTCAGCCTGGTTCTGCGCGGTTCTTTCCAGAAGCGTACTGAATGCAGCCAGCGGCATCGGTCGACCGAGGAAGTAGCCTTGCCCCTCTTCGCACGAGAGCTGTTTTAGCTGGTTCAGTTGCGCTTCTGTCTCAATCCCCTCAGCCGTAATTGTCAGGGCAAAGGCGCGTGCCAGCGCAATAATCCCCGCGACCACTGATTGTGCCTGCTGCGACTCCGGAAAATCTTTCATCCAGGAGCGATCGATCTTCAGCCCATTAAACGGGAAGGTCTTCAGGTAGCCCAGGGCCGCATAGCCGGTGCCGAAATCATCAACGGTTAACCTTACCCCGAGTGACCGTAAACACTGCATCACCTCCAGCGCATGCTGCGGATGTTCAAAGGTCACGTTCTCCGTGATCTCCAGCTCCAGCCGGGTAGCCGGCAGGCCACTTTTCGCCAGCACATCCGCAACCCGCTGCACTAAATCGCTGGTGCGGAACTCCATGGGCGAAATATTAACCGAAACATAGCGATCGCCCCCCCATCCCAGCGCATCCTCACACGCCCGCATCAACACCCAGTCGCTGATAGTGGCGATGAGACCGCTCTCTTCCGCCAGCGGAATAAAGTGATCGGGGGTAATCCACTCATCCGGCGCAATCTGCCAGCGAATCAGCGCCTCAGCACCTGCCAGCTGACCCGTCAGCAGTTGATAGCGGGGCTGGTAGTGCAGGCGAAATTCATTGTTCTTCAGCGCTTTCTCAATCCGCCGCGCCATTTCACGCTTATCCTCACGCTGACTGGCCATCTCATTGGCATACCAGACCCACTGATTGCGTCCCGCTTCGCGCGCTTCATTCAGCGCGATATCCGCCATTTGCAGCAGCGCTTCCGGATGGCTGGCATCCTGCGGTACACAGGCAATCCCCATGCTGACGGTGAGATAGTGGACATGCTGGCCGGTGCTGATGGGCTGCTGAACCTCGTGCACCAGCTGTGCGCAACGCTGATCGACCCGCTCACGGTTCGTTTCACGCAACACCAGCACAAACTCATCGCCACTCAGCCGCGCCACCAGCTCCTGCGGGCCGATACAGCGCTTCAGACGCTGCGCTATCTGGCTCAGCACCTCATCGCCCGCCGCATGGCCCCAGGTTTCATTAATCGGCCTGAACTGATCGAGATCGAGGGTAATCAGCGTCAGCGGCGCAGCGCCATCAGGCAGCTCTAGGTGTAGCGTCAGAAACTCCTGCAGCTGTACGCGGTTCGACAGGCCGGTTAAGACGTCATGACGCGACAAAAAATGAATGCGCGCCTCGGCTTCCATGCTCTGAGTGATGTCCGACACCGTGCCGCGAAACCCGATACGTCGCGCCTCATGCCAGATTGTTTTCGCGACCAGCTGGCCGATACGGCGGTTGCCGTGCGCCGACATAAACTGACAGCGCAGTGGCATCCGTTGCCCCTCCTCCTCCTGACGCTGCAGCCAGGCGACCAGCGAATGGCTGGGATGCGTCAGCAGGTGATCGATGTGACGGCCCAGCCAGTGTGTAATATCGTGGCCGGTCACGGTTTGAAAGCGCGCTGAGAGGTAGATCAGGCGGCCCTCTTCATCCGTTTCCCAGATCCAGTCTGACGCCGCCTCAGCGAGATCGCGAAACCGCGCTTCACTGTTGGCCAGCTCCTGCTGACTGATCGCCAGCAGGGTAAAGCGCCGGTCAGAGAGAATCGCATTAGAGAGCGCATGGCGGCTGACGCGATGGGTGATTATGCCTATGATGATCGCCATGAGCATCAGTAGTGGTAACAGAAACCAGACCAGGCCCATGCCAGGCATCTTTGGCGTCCAGCGCAGCACAATCAGATCGCCGCCGGGTAACGGTTGCACCATCCGCGGTTCACGCAGGGCATCCCCTGCACTGACGGGCAGGCGCAGTTCGCGCACATCCAGCGTGGCGCCCAGCGCCTGTAATTTGGCAGGGGTGAAAAGATTCACAAACACCATCACTGACGCCGGCCCCGCTATCGGCGGCATATTCGTCAGTTTGCCGCTGCCGATGGGGGCGGCAACCACAATGGCGGGCAGATGATTAATCAGCGCATCACGGGTTATCGCCGTATCGTTGCGCTGACGTGCCGCCGCAATCAGCGCTGGAGCCTCTTTTCCCAGCCAGGCTTCCAGCGGCGTATCCACCAGCTGCCCATTAATGACGCTGTACGTGGTGTCACCGTTGCCGTCGACCACGAATACGAATACGCCCTCATAGTGATACTCTTCGTAGAGGCCCGGACCAAAGTTCTCTTCGTCATAAGCCCAGACTTTGTTGACCCTGACATGGAGATTGCGCCAGGCTTCGCCCCAGAACGCATAATCCCGGATATCCGTGACCATCGCCTCCTGACGATTTTTCCACGCCTGCTGCATCAGCAACTGGTCATGCTCAACCGATACGCTGTTTTGCCGCTGCGCAATCGTCAGCACCATCAGCATCGAGAGCACCAGCACGCCAAACAGCAGCAGCGAAAGCGTGCGCAGGCTGCGCCGCGTAAAGCGGACAGTGCGGTCTTCAGCGGCATGACTGAATGGAGGCGAGGGTGGCGCCGGAGGGTTAGAAGTCATTAAGAGTGCTCACTACACAGTCAGAGTTTGAGATGACGGGCCTGCAATACAACATGCAGTGCTGACCAGATTAGTTTCCTCAGTTATCGGCGCGCGCGCGGGTGTTTAGTCTGCGGTAAACATTTTGCGCTTAAATATTGTGTTACAGGCTGACTCGACAGCGATCTGGTGCATTGCTACTATGCGCTAACCTTCGCTGGCAGAGTCGCCTATGAATACCAATTCCGACAGAGTGACACTGACGCTGTTCTACGTCGGCAGCTTTGTGGTCTATTACCTGGTTACCATGCTGATCACGCTGTTCCCTAATTACAGCGTGCTGCGTAATGACGGCCTGCTGGTGCCGGTGCTCTGCCTGTTTGAATTTGCTGTTATCTATCCGCTTTACCGCTTTTACTGCCAGCGCCGTACAGACCTGCCGCTGGGTGAACTCTGCACGCTGCAAACTCTGCTGTTTACTGGCGCGCTATTTGTTCTGATGGCCGCACAGATGCAGTTCATGCAGCCGGAAGGATGGCTGGTGATGCAGGCCCAGCAGGGACGTAATTCGCTGCTGATCCTGCTGCTCACCGCCGTGCTGCTCGCTCCGGTGTTTGAAGAGGTGCTGTTCCGCGGTTTTCTGTTGCAGGGCTTTCTGCTGTGGGCGCCACGGAGCCGCTTTGCCTGTATGCTGCTGACCTCACTGCTGTTTGCGGTGATGCATACGCAGTATGTGCACTGGCAGACCCTTATCGCCCTGACGCTGTTTTCGCTACTGCTCTGTTACGCCCGGCTGCGGAGTAACAGTCTGGCGCTGCCCATCTTCCTGCACACGCTGAATAACCTGATTGCGCTGCTGCCCGCCTGGTATTTCGCAGGCTAGCGCCAGGCCCGCCCCTTCTGACACACCTTACAGGCCGCCGCATCACACCCTGGCTGGCGGACCATAGCTCACACTGACAATGCCGCCCCGGCACGTTTGTCTATACTGGATGTTAAAAAGGGATAAAAAGCACCACAGTCCGGACCACCAGACCGTGTAAAGGAGAGGATCTATGTTGATAGGATTTGTGTTGTTAGTGAGCGCATGCGGCTACGATGCCTGCGAGGCGCTGCCGGTATCAGAGCGCATCTATCCGACGAAGGTCGACTGTGAAACGATGGCGAACCGCATTCATAAAGTCAGACCGAATGTGGTACTGCTGTGCGGCGAAGTACATCGCTAATTCAGGGCCAGGTTCAATAAAGCAGGGCTGTAACGTTGCAAGCTGACGCTTTAGCGTACAAAATATAAGCTGTTGTTAACCATTATCGTTGTGAATCCCATGAAAACATCACGCCCCCGTCGTCCTGGTGGACGCTGGGTTTACTATCTTTTGTATGATGGCATTCTGTGGCCCTGCCCCGTCCGTTGGGAGTGGGAGAGCAGCTATGGCGGCTGGCTGCCATTTTACTACACGCCAACCTTTGAGTTTGTGGTAGGCGATCCGCGCAAGGCTTATCGCATTGCGCGCAGCGATGTGCGGTCTAAAAGGCGCGAGGATGCCTTTGTCTGAGCGCGTTTATCGCCACGGCAGCCATGAGGCAGTAAGCAGATAGTGAACCGCTTCCAGCACAATAATCACCATTAATAATATGCCCAGCGTGTGGCGGCCAATCCCCTTCATCTGTTCAGGCCCAGATCATGGCAGCCCAGCGAATCAGCAGCAGCGCGCCACAGATGCACAACAGAACCAGCACCATCTTCCAGTACTTTTTGGCTGCCCGGTATCTCGTCACCTCAGTTTCCTCTGGTCAGAAAGCGAAGATGCGCCAGAAGGCGCATCTGTTCCGGTCAGCAACAGGACCGGTGAGGCATAGCATAACGCCCGGGCCGCCAAAAGGCGACCCGTTACCGGCATCAGTTGTTCAGGGTGTAATCCAGCGTAATTTCCGCGTTCAGTACCTGAGAAACCGGGCAGCCCGCTTTGGCTTTATTGATGATCTCGTCGAAGGTCGACTCATCAATGCCTGGCAGAGAGATGGTGCTGGTCAGTGCCACTTTGGTGATGGCAAAGCCATCGCCTTTTTTGTCCAGCGACACGTCGGCCGTGGTATCAATGCTTTCCGGTGGATGACCTGCGTTGCCCAGCATCAGCGACAGCGCCATAGAGAAACAGGCTGCATGCGCTGCACCAATCAGTTCTTCCGGGTTGGTGCCTTTGCCGCCTTCAAAACGGGTGTTAAAGCCATAAGGCTGCTGGCTCAGCACGCCGCTCTCGGTGCTGACGGTGCCTTTGCCTTTGATATCGCCTTCCCAATGCGCCGAACCTTTCTTATGAATGGTCATGTCGTTCCTCCTGTTGGTAAAGAAGCTAAGTATAGACGATACATTCATTTTCGCAGGCTCAACTCACCGCGCGGGGACGTGGCGATGTGCTCTGCGGTGCCAGTAACGCTTCCGCCTGCACCAGCGAATCGCGGGTAATTTCACCGATCGACTTCGCGCCGGTGAGGGTCATGGCAACGCGCATCTCTTTTTCAATCAGCGTCAGCAGGTTTTCTACGCCGCGCTGACCGTGGGTTGCCAGCGCATAGATAAATGCCCGTCCCAGCAGCACGCTGTCTGCGCCCAGCGCAATCATCCGCACCACATCCAGCCCGTTGCGAATGCCACTGTCCGCCAGAATGGCGATGTCACCTTTTACCGCATCGGCAATGGCCGGTAGCGCACGCGCCGAGGAGAGCACGCCATCCAGCTGGCGTCCGCCGTGATTAGAGACCACGATGCCATCGGCGCCAAAGCGCACCGCATCACGCGCATCTTCCGGATCGAGAATGCCCTTGATTACCATCGGCCCATCCCAGAACTCGCGGATCCACTCCAGATCGCGCCACGAGATAGAGGGATCGAAATTATTCGCCAGCCAGCCGATGTAATCTTCCAGCCCGGTAGGCTTGCCCAGATACGTGGAGATATTCCCCAGATCGTGAGGGCGCCCCTGCAGACCCACATCCAGCGCCCACTGTGGATGGGTGACCGCCTGCCAGTAACGACGCAGCGCCGCATGATTGCCGCTCATCCCGGAGTGCGCATCGCGATAGCGCGCGCCCGGCGTGGGCATATCCACGGTAAACACCAGCGTGGAGCAACCGGCGGCTTTGGCGCGCTCCAGCGCATTGCGCATAAAGCCGCGGTCACGCAGCACATAGAGCTGGAACCACATGGGACGCTTAATCTGCGGGGCCACCTCTTCAATCGGGCAGACCGAAACGGTCGACAGGGTAAACGGAATGCCTTTCAGGTCTGCCGCGCGCGCCGCCTGTACTTCACCCCGGCGGGCATACATGCCGCACAGGCCGACCGGTGCCAGCGCAACCGGCATCGACAGGGTTTCATTGAACAGTTTGGTTTCAAGACTCAGTTCCGACATGTTTTTCAGAATGCGCTGGCGCAGCGCCACATCCGAGAGATCCTCTACGTTGCGACGCAGGGTGTGCTCGGCATAGGCACCGCCATCAAGATAGTGAAACAGGAACGGCGGCAGGATACGTTGCGCGGCCGCGCGATAGTCACTGGCAGCGGAGATAATCATCAGTCAGATTCCTTTGGGTTGCGTGTGTCGTTATCCGGTAAGCGGGTGATGCGCGCCTGACGCGCTTCATCTTCATGCAGGCTTTTCATGGTGGTGTGCACAAATCCCAGATGCTGCATCGCCGCCTGGCGCGCAGCGTCGGCATCGCCCGTGAGGATCGCATCGAGCAGCGCCTGATGCTGTTCAGTCAGGCGGGCGAAAATCGCGGGCTGGGTATACATGCGCTGACGGCTCTGCATCACCGACGATTGCAGCAGCTCAAAAAAACCACGCATGGTCTGCAGCAGCACCACGTTGTGCGACGCCTCGGCAATCGCCAGATGGAAGCGCACATCAGCCTGGGCGGCGAGATCGGGATCGTCACTCTCTTTCAGCTTCAGGGTGGCGTCGAAAGCGTACTGCAGCTTCTCTTTGTCGGCGTCGGTGGCGCGCAGTGCGGCGTGCCAGGCGGTGCTGGCCTCGATGGCATGGCGCGCTTCCAGAATGTCGTAGCGGTAGTCGGGATCGTCGCGCAGTAGCTGGCGAATCGGCTCGACGATGCGCTGTTCCGACCAGGGCGCCAGCTGCTGACGGATCCAGGTGCCGCCGCCGCGTCGGCTAATCAGCATGCCGTTGCTGATCAACTGTTGTATGGCTTCACGCAGCGAGGAGCGGGAGACGCCAAGCTCTGCAGAGAGCTGCCGCTCGGCGGGCAGGCGCATGCCCGGCTCGAGCTGATGTTCGGTGATATAGGCCCGCAGGCGCGTCACCAGCGGATCGGCATTGCTGCTCATGGGATCATCCAGGGGAAGACGTAGGCCTGAAGCGTGGTTATCACACCGACCATACAGGTGAAAATCAGGCTGTGTTTAACGGTAAACCGGAACAGGTCGGACTCTTTACCCACCAGCCCGACCGCCGCACAGGCGATAGCGATCGACTGCGGCGAGATCATCTTACCGGTCACGCCACCGGTGGTGTTGGCCGCCACCAGCAGAATATCGGAGACGCCAATCTGCTGCGCGGTCGTGGCCTGTAAAGCAGCAAACAGCGCATTCGATGAGGTGTCTGATCCGGTCAGGAAGACGCCCAGCCAGCCCAGGAACGGTGAAAAGAAGGTAAAAGCGTGGCCGGTGTGCGCCAGCGCCAGTGCCAGCGTCGCAGACAGCCCGGAGTAATTCGAGATAAAGGCAAAGGCCAGTACCATCCCGATAGAGTAGATCGGCAGCGCCAGCTCTTTCAGCGTTTCACCAAAAGTCTGCAATGCCGCCTTTGGCTTCATGCGCAGGAAAATCATCGCCATGATCGCCGCAATTAAAATGGCGGTGCCGGTGGCGGACACCAGATCCAGCTTAAAGATGGCCGGATAGGGGGTTGCAGTGCCGACCACGGGCGGCATCCGCGCCACCAGTTCATTCAGCATCGGAACCGGCATAGCCAGCACCCACTCATAGAGCGCACCGCCTTTGGCGAACAGCGCTTTAAACGGCGGGATACTCCAGAGCGTGACGGTGGCGGTGAGAAACAGGAACGGCATCCAGGCGCGGATCACCTGCCCCAGCCGATACTTCTGCGGTGGCAGCAACGGATCGCCCTGTTTCGCCTCTGCATCCGCAAAGCGGAAGATGCGAACCGGCTTCCAGACCCGCAGGAACAGCGTCAGCGAAATCAGCGAGGCGAGCGACGAGATAATATCGGGCAGCTCCGGCCCCAGGAAGTTGGAGCTGAGGAACTGGGCAATGGCAAACGATCCCCCTGCCACGACCACCGCCGGCCAGGTCTCTTTCACCCCGCGCCAGCCATCCATGATCGCCATAATCCAGAACAGCACAATCAGGGTCAGCAGCGGCAGCTGGCGTCCGGCCATCTGGCCGATGGCAAAACTATCCAGCCCGGTCACCTGCCCCGCCACAATAATCGGGATGCCCATCGCGCCAAAGGCCACCGGCGCGGTGTTCACAATCAGGCAGAGCCCGGCGGCGTAGAGCGGATTAAAGCCGAGTCCCACCAGCAGCGCGGCGGTAATCGCCACCGGCGCACCAAAGCCCGCAGCCCCTTCCAGAAACGCTCCGAACGAGAAGCCGACAATCAGCATCTGCAGACGCTGATCGGGAGTAATCGACAGGATAGAGGCGCGGATAATGTCGAACTGGCCGGTTTTGACTGAGATCTTGTAGACGAACACCGCGGCGACAATAATCCAGGCAATCGGCCACAAGCCATAGAGAAAGCCATACACCACGGCGGCCAGCGCCTGTGCAACCGGCATCTGATAGAGAAACAGCGCCACCAGCAGCGCCAGCACCACGGTGGTGGTGGCTGCCAGGTAGCCTTTCATTTTCAGCTTAATCAGCGCAAAGAAGAAAAAGAGAATCGGGATCAGTGCGATCAGGCTTGAAAGCCAGATATTACCCAGCGGATCGTAGTTTTGTTGCCAGATCTGCATGCCAGTATCTCCAGAGGAAAAGGTGACGTGGCACGCAGCCGCAGCGCTGGTGCCATCTGCCCCGGATTGGTCAGACCAAACCGCTGTATCGGGGCTTATGGCAACAGATAGTTAACGCATTGTTAACCTGTGGCAACAGAAGATGCGCGAATTTTCCCGGAGTGTGAACCAGAGAAAAATATTGCCGGGATTGGTCGGACCAAAATCAGCGATTCACCTCAGGAAAGGCGTGCTGATAGCTGCGCGGATGGAAACGCAGATTAAGCACGATTAACAGCAGCGTGACCGCCGCCTGCAATAACCAGACGCTGGTGAAGTGACCGGTGAGCGCATGCAACTGCCCCGCGATAAACGGCATGCTGCCTGCGATAATAAAGCCGACGCCCTGCATAAAAGCCACCAGCCGCGCGCCAGCCTGCGGCTGCTCCAGATGATCCAGCGCCAGCACCAGCGCCAGCGGAAATGCCCCGCCCAGCCCGAAGCCCGCAATCCCCGCCCAGAGCCACGGTGCCAGTTGTGGCACAAACAGGAAACCGAGCATGCCGCTGAACTGCATCGCCAGTGTCAGCAGCAGCAGCGGACGGCGATCGCGGCCCCGCGCCAGCAAGGGCAGCAGCAGCGCACCCGTGACCTGACAGCCGATCATCATGCCAAGCAGTGACCCGCCCGCCTGTGCGCTCCAGCCGAGTTGATGATAAAAATCGGGCAGCCAGGCGACACAGATGGCATATCCGCCGTTCACCAGACCGAAGCTCAACGCCAGCGTCCAGGCGCGGGTTTTCCGCCACAGCGAAGGCAGAGCGGCGGCCTCTGTCCGGGTTGCACGTGGGGTGGTGATAAACAGCCAGAGCAGGATGGCCAGCACCACCGGCAGCGCCCAGCTGCTCAGCGCGCCCTGCCAGCCAAGCTGCCCATTCAGCCACGGCGAGTTCGCCGCGCCAATCCCACCGCCGCCCATCAGCGCCGCTGCCCACAGTCCGGTCACGCCGGCACTGCGGCTGCCAAATCGCTGACGGATCAATCCCGGCATCGCCATCTGCACAATGCCAATGCCCGCCCCTCCCGGCACAGTACTCAGCACCAGCCAGCCTCCGTCAGCCACAAACAGCCGACTCACCAGCGCCAGCAACAGCAGCACCAGGCCACCCAGCAGCAGTTTACGCACCGCAAAGCGCTGCATCAGCGGGGCGCTGACTAACGCAATGGCACCCATCATCATCATCGGCACCGCAGGCAACAGCGATGCCGCCAGCGGCGACAGACCGATGCTCTGACGCAGCTCGCCGAGTAACGGACTGACCGAGGTCATCAGCGGTCGCATATTGAGCCCGGCTAACACCAGCGCCGCCAGCAGCAGGTTGTTCTCTCTCTTCATCTGAGATCCACACAGTTAAAAGTTGCCAGCCTGGCAGCAGTCGTTACTATCTGGAAATGAAATATTACTCTGCCAGGTAGTGGAAATATGAATCGTCAGCCGATGTTTACTCCGCAACAGCTGCTCAGCTTTGTCGCGGTGTGCGAAACCGCCAGCTTTACCCGCGCCGCTGACCGGGTGCACCTGTCGCAATCCACCGTCAGCCAGCAGGTGCGACGGCTGGAGGAGATGGTCGGCAAAGAGCTGCTGAACCGCTCCTCGCATCAGGTGCAGATCACCGAAGAGGGCGAGAAACTTTTAGGCTACGCCCGGCGGATTATCGCCCTGAATGGGGAAGCGCACGATGTGCTGAGTGACCAGTGGCGCGACGGCGTGCTGCGTCTTGGCGTGCCGGAAGATTTCGCCGCGCCCACGGCCGGTCTGCTGGCGCACTTCAGTCGCGACCATCCGCAACTTCGGCTGGACGTGATGAGCGGCATGCAGGTGGAGCTGCGTCGCGCCTGGCAGCGTGAAGAGCTCGATATCATGCTGATTAAACAGCCCGCTGGCGAGCGTCCGCTGGCGTCGCGTCCTGAACCCCTGCTGTGGCTCGATAGCGCAGAGTGGCCCTGCTTTGAGCAGACGCCGGTACCGCTGGTGCTGTTTCCCCAGCAGGGGCTCTATCGCGATGAGGTGTGTCAGACGCTCGACGCACTGGGCCGTAGCTGGCGCATTAGTTACAGCAGCGCCAGCCTGGTCGCGCTGGCCGCCGCCAGTGCGCAGGGTCTGGGGCTGACATTACTGCCCGCCAGCTGCCGCCTGCCGCAACATCGGGTACTGGGCCCGGAACAGGGTCTGCCGGTGATTGATACCTTCGAACTGGCGCTGTTCTGTCGTCATCCGCAGGATCCGCTGCAGCGCGAGCTGGCGGAATCCCTGGCAACCTTCAGCCAGCTGCGCTGGCAGTGAGATATCGAATAGTCGTCAGTGGAAAATAACGCAGCAGGGTGAAGCGTCGTTTGTCAGATTAAGACCTTGTTCACTTTGCAGGAGCCTCTGATGCCTATTTCCTCTTCGCCGAGCCGTCGTGATTTCCTTGGTCAGAGCGTCCGCTGGACCGCCGCAGGCGGCTTGCTGGCCGCCGGTCTCGGCCATGCCAGTGCCGCCACGCCATCACCTTTGTCCTCCATCAATCCCGACCAGCCCGCCGCCCTGCCCCGGCAGGATCACTATCTGCTGCGCAATGTGCGGCTGGAGGAGGGCTTTATCCGTGAGGATGATGAGATCGTTGCGACCCGCACCGGGCGTTACGACATCAGCGTGCGCGACGGTAAAATTGACCAGCTGACACCCGCGGGTCAGGGTGACAGCACCCTGCCGTCGTGGGATGCACAGGATGCCCTGCTGCTGCCCGCCACCCAGGATATGCATATCCACCTTGATAAAACCTTCTACGGCGGCCCGTGGCAGGCTCCGCGTCCCCGTCAGGGCAAAACCATCATGGACATGATTGCGCGTGAACAGGTGCTGATTCCGCAACTGCTACCGCACTCTCAGGCGCGCGCCGAAGGGTTGATCGCCCTGCTGCATGCCAAAGGCACCACCCGCGCCCGCAGCCATTGCAATATCGATCCGGTCAGCGGCCTGCAAAGTCTGGAGCATCTGCAGGCGGCATTAGCCCGTCACCCCGCCTTTCCCTGCGAGATTGTGGCCTTTCCCCAACATGGCCTGCTGCACTCGCAGGTTGATGGGCTGATGCGCGAGGCGATGCAGCACGGCGTTGAGTATGTCGGCGGCCTGGACCCCACCAATGTCGATGGTGCCATGGAGAAGTCACTGGATGCGATGTTCCAGATTGCGCTCGACTATCAGCGCGGCGTGGATATACATCTGCATGAAACCTCACCCGCTGGCGTGGCGGCGATTCAGTACATGATTGACACCGTGGCAAAGAATCCGGCGCTGAAGGGCAAAGTGACGCTGAGCCACGGTTTTGCGCTGGCGACCCTGTCCGGCAGTACGCTGGATAAGATGATCGCAGGGCTGGCGGAGCAGCAATTCAGCGTCGCCTCTACGCTACCGATCGGCAAGCTGACCATGCCGATTCCGCAATTACAGGCAGCGGGCGTGAAGGTGATGACCGGCACCGACAGCGTTATCGATCACTGGTCACCGTTTGGCACCGGCAGCATGCTGGAAAAAGCGAATCTCTATGCGCAGCTCTATCGGGGATCGGATGAGTTCTCGCTGTCGCGGGCGCTGGCGATCGCCACAGACGATCGGCTGCCGCTGACAGCCCAGGGTGAACGCCAGTGGCCAGTACCGGGCGATGAAGCGAGCATGATGCTGGTAGCGGCGAGCTGTTCCGCCGAAGCCGTGGCACGGATTTCGCCAGTCGTCGCGACCTTCTCGCGCGGTAAACCGGTGTTTGCGCTGGCATCAGCCTGAAACAGCAGGGCTGCGGACAAAAACGCCGGGAGCGTTTTTGAACAACGCAACGCGTTGGCCCGGCTACGGGCGCACCTCAGGGATGAGGTGCGTAATCGCCCGCGCTGAGCCTTCTCAGCAAATGCGGAGAGATCGAGCTGGCTCCGGCCCGGTTACAGACGACCACCTTACCTAAAGCGCCGGGAGCCAGTACCTGCCCCACAACGCAAACCCACTCCCCCAAAAACAACAGAGCCTCCACAAGGGAGGCTCTGCATTTACCTGAGCGGAGTGCGGGTTACGCGCTTTTGGCCCATTTATCATTCGACATTAGTTCCATTGCCAGCGCGTATAAGCGACGATCTTCCTGATCACAGGGCTCATCTTCCGCATAACACGCAATCATCGAAGCGATCTTATCAGCCGATAAGCTCTCTCCATGAACATGCAGTGTCAGTACGGCGCGGCCTACTATTTTAAGCACATTTTCATGTGGTCCCTGGATGCGATTACTCAATGCAAATACCCTCTACCGGTCGTTGTACCAGGAATATGGCGCGCTAAATATAAAGCAATTAGCTCAGGATTTTTATCGGCACTAGTGGTGATATTTTTTAATGATTAATTCTATTACTGGAGTAGTAGTTAAGGATTTATCTGATTAACAATGAAATAAATATTTAAAAACGGCCACTTATCAAATAATCGCTGGCCTCAAAAGATCCTCATCCTGGAACAATCACATTGAGTCGGGGTTAATCTATAAAAATAAACCACCTTTTTCCCGTAAACTTCAGTCTATTCCTAAGCCCTCTGACAGATATAGTTTCATACTGCTAACCATCGAGGTTCCCGTTGCTGTCAGGCGTGCTTTCTGCCAGACTTGCCCCGCAATAATGCCCTACACTTTCAGCCTCAGAGGCCGCGCCCGTGACCGCTTTTTCTACCCTCAATTCGCTTCCCGACAGCCAGCTCGAAAACCTGCGCGAGATGGGCTACACCAGCATGACGCCCGTGCAGGCCGCTACGCTGCCCGCCATTCTGCAGGGACGCGACGTGCGCGCGCAGGCGAAAACCGGCAGCGGTAAAACGGCTGCCTTTGGTATTGGTTTACTGCACCATATCGACAGCGCCCGCTTTCAGACCCAGGCACTCATTCTCTGTCCGACCCGTGAACTGGCGGATCAGGTAGGCAATGTGCTGCGCCAGCTGGCGCGCTTCACCCGCAACATCAAAGTTCTCACTCTGTGTGGAGGACAGCCGATGAGCGCACAGCGTGATTCGCTGGTGCATCCGCCCCATATCGTGGTCGGCACGCCGGGTCGTATCCTCGACCACATTAACCGCGAAAACCTCAAGCTGGACCAGCTCAGCACGCTGGTACTGGATGAAGCCGATCGGATGCTGGAGATGGGTTTCCTGAATGATATGGAAACGATCATTGAAGCGACGCCCACCTCGCGCCAGACGCTGCTCTTTTCCGCCACCTGGCCAGACGGCATTACGGCTATCAGCACCCGCTTTCAGCGTGATGCGCTGAGCGTGGTGACAGAAGATGTCAGCGAACTGCCTTCAATCGATCAGCAGTTTTTCGAAGCCAGCCACAATGAAAAACTGGGTCTGCTGATAGCCCTGCTCAGCGATCGTCAGCCCTCATCCTGTGTGGTCTTCTGCAACACCAAACGTGAATGTGATGATGTCGCCGCGGCGCTTAACGCGCGTGATATCAGCGCCCTGCCTTTGCATGGCGATCTGGAGCAGCGCGATCGCGAACGTGTGTTGATCCGCTTCGCTAACGGTAGTGGTCGCGTGCTGGTCGCCACCGACGTCGCTGCACGCGGACTCGACATCAAATCGCTGGCGATGGTGGTTAACTATCAGCTCGCCTGGGATCCTGAAATTCACCTGCACCGTATTGGTCGTACGGCGCGTGCGGGCGAACATGGCGTCGCGGTCAGCCTGGTTGCTGCCGATGAGATGGCTCGCGCGCATGCGCTGGAAGATTTCCTGCAGCAGAAGCTGCCGTGGGTCTCTGCCAGCACGCTGAAAAAGGGCAGCAGCAAGCCGCTGCCTGCAGCTATGATGACCTTATGCATTGATGGTGGCCGTAAAGCCAAGATACGTCCGGGAGATATTCTGGGCGCGCTGACGGGTGAAGCGGGTTATCGTGCCGAGCAGATCGGCAAAATTGTCCTGACGCCGACCCATGCCTATGTGGCGATTGAGGCGAATCAGGCCAAAAATGCACTGGTTAAACTCAAGCAGGGCAAAATCAAAGGCAAAACCTGCCGGGCGATTCTGCTGAAGGACTAAATAAAACGGGCGAGAAGATTATCTCGCCCGGTTTGTTACGGCTCTTCGATTTGGGTCACATGCAGCGTGGTTTTATCCCCTTTGCCCTGTACCTTGCCACTGACGCGTACTTTGTCTTCTGCGGTGTAGGTTTTACCATCAAAGGTCTTCTTCGGCGCGATAATCGGTAAGGTGCCGGTGTTGTCACGGAACTGATACCGTTCGCCCTGCTCTTTCTTCAGGATGTAACCTTCCAGCGTCACATATCCGCCCTGACGGAAATCGCGGATCTGATCAATATGCGTCTGACCGGTATCTTCTGAACCTTTATAGCCGGCATCCTGCTTGTGTTGCGGTGGTGGCGTATCGCCTGCTTTGTATCCGCCCTCTTCGGCCGAAACACCCGCACTCATCATCACCAGCAACGACGCCAAAATCACTTTTTTCATTTCACACTCCTTTATTGGAAAGGTGTCCATGTTGAACCTTCAGGGTTAATCCTGGCACATTAATTGGCGTCCGTTTTATTTCACCCTTCTCTTCTCACCTTTTTCCGTTTGCTGCCGATAACCTGTTCACACCCTATTTCACCAGCTGCGTTAATGCAGAGGCAACCATGGATAATTTTCAGAAAGAGATCGATGAGAGAGCGAACCTCGCGTTATCGAACAAGTTTGAGCTGCTGCTGTTTCGCTTAGGTTCCGATCAGCTGAAAGGCAAGTCTGAACTGTTTGGCATTAACGTCTTCAAGCTGCGTGAAATTGTGCCGATGCCCACTATCACCAAAGCCGCAGGCATGCGTTCGCCGCTGCTGGGTATGGCAAGTATTCGTGGCCAGTTCATTCCGGTCATCGACCTGCCTGCCGTGGCGGGTTGTGTGCCGGAAACCGGTCTTAACCTGCTGCTGGTTACCGAGTATGCCCGTAACACCCAGGCGTTTGCCGTGGAGTCAGTTGAGAACATTGTGCGTCTCGACTGGAGCCAGGTGCATACCGCCGAAGCCGGTATCGGCGGCCGCAACATTACCAGCATCGCCTGCCTGGACAGTGACAAGCAGAGCAACGAGCTGGCGATGGTGCTGGACGTTGAGCAAATCCTGTATGACATCATCCCATCGGTGCGCGGCGTCGAACCGGAAGCGGCCAGACCGCGTGCCTTCAACTACCGCCCAGGTGCGGTGGCGATTGTGGCAGAAGATTCCAAAGTCGCGCGTCAGCTGCTGGAGCAGGGTCTGAAGAGTATGGGCATTCCGGCGCTGATGTTTAACACCGGTCTGGATGCCTGGGAAAAAATTAAATTGATGAGCCAGGAAGCGCAGGCTGCCGGCGAATCGATTCACGACAAAATCGCCCTGGTGCTCACCGATCTGGAAATGCCAGAGATGGATGGTTTTACGCTGACCCGCAACATCAAACGTGACCCGATCCTCAAGGCTCTGCCGGTCGTCATTCACTCCTCACTCTCTGGCAGCGCCAACGAAGATCACGTGCGCAAAGTGGGTGCCGATGGCTATGTGGCAAAGTTTGAGTTGAATGAGCTGTCAGACGTGATTTTCAACGTTCTCGACACTGCCCGCTAAGCGAATGCGGGCCGCTAAGAATGCCCGGCACGCTTTTACTTTTTAGCCAGCAGAATGGCTGACCTGATCAGGAACCGACTATGCACATTGAAACTTTACCCGTTACGCCTGCACCTGTTACGCCTTCCGTCAAAAGGTGCTGCGTGGCCGTTTACGCCAGCTGGCCTGGATTAGCGCCGTCACGTTAAGCGTCGCGTTCTGGACAGGCCTCTACTTCTTAGTTTTCTGAATCCATTCATCCTTGTCTGGATCGGGCTGTCAGCATCACTGCTGACAGCCCTTTTTTTGTCTGAATTTCCTCTGGTTATTACTTAACCGTTTCTGATGATTTTTACTGACTATTTATTCACCCGGCGTTATTACTTAAAAATTATTAAAGGTACAACTTCGTGCTCCGATAACAGTATGCGCGAGATCACCTTTTTGCCTGAGGCTGTGACCACAGACATCAGCAAGGCACTGCGCACAACAGCAGGAAACCTGAGTGTTGCTAACAAATTGATTAATAATAAAACGGGGAAGAGAACATGTTCAGTATCAAGAATATGAAGGTGGGAATGCGGCTCGCAGCAGCCTTCGGTATTATTGTGACGTTACTGATAGTGATTGGCGTGACATCCATAACCAGGATTAACAGCATTAATACGGCGATCGCCTCGATCGTTGACGATCGTTATGTGAAAGTACGACTGGCATTTGATGTGCGCGATGGCGTCAACGATCAGATCAAATACCTGCGCGGCATGGTGATCGACACGACACGTCCGGAAATGAATGTGAACCGTTATGGTCAGCTGGATGAAGCCACGCAACGCACCAACAGCGCAATGAAAAGGATCGAAGATATTCAGGTCACGCCGGTCGGCAAGAAAAAGATCGCCGGTCTGCTGGCCTCTTCCCAGGCATTTGAGAAAGTTAAAGCAGAGCTGATCACCCTGGTGAAAGCGGGCGATTTTGAGGCTGCCAGCACCTATGTCCTGAAATCGATGACCGCCACCCAGAACAAATTCCTTCAGGATGCCGTGGATTTTGCCAACTCTCAGGACGCACAGCTGCGCAGTGAAGGTCAGGGTATTGTGGAAAATGGTCAGTCGGCTATCTCCATTACGCTGATTTTCTCCGCGCTGGCGATTCTGGCGTCTATTCTGCTGGGCTACTTCCTGACCCGTTCTATTGTGCGTCCGCTGGTTGCAGCGGTTGACGTTGCTGAACGCGTTGCCGCAGGCGATCTGAGTTCACAGATGCAGGTGACCTCACGCGATGAAACCGGCGTCCTGATGCAGGCGCTGCAACGGATGAACGATAATCTGCTGTCGATTGTGACCGAAGTGCGTACCGGTTCCGACACTATTGCGGTGGCCTCTAATCAGATCTCCAGCGGGAACCTTGATCTTTCGACCCGAACCGAACAGCAGGCCAGTTCGCTGGAAGAGACCGCCTCTGCCATGGAGCAGATGACGTCGACCGTGAAACACAATGCCGACAACGCGCGTGAAGCCAATCACCTGGTTTCAACCACTTCCAGCGTGGCGCGTGAAGGTGGCGTGGTAATGGAGCAGGTCATTGAGAAGATGGAAGCGATCGCCCTCTCCTCACGAAAAATTGTCGATATCATCAGCGTTATCGACTCCATCGCCTTCCAGACCAATATTCTCTCCCTGAAC
>CATOTO010000284.1:0-14031 GCA_951812925.1 Calliopum simillimum | reverse complement strand
TGCCTATGAGGGATTTGATGGGTTGGGGCCACGTTTTCCTGTGGATCATCCCTAGGGGGTTTCCTAACTGCACCTGTATTTGGAGCAGGGCCAACTGCGCCCTCTTGGTTGCCCAACATTATCGTCTCTGACAAGTCAATATAAAAATTTTCCCTTAGGTTATTAGCCTGTCCTAAATTCTCCTTATTCGCCACTTTTGATAACGGACTAGCCGTATTATATGACCTGTTTATTTCGTGAAGGTGTGATCTCTTTTTTCTTAATTTATCCCGATATGTACTTCCCATTTACAAAACTTGTAGTTCAAAATTTTAATTATTTAATTAACTTTTATAAAAATGTTTATAAGAAACAAGGGGGTTGTATTTCGCCTTCCCAAGTGATTTAAATTTGAGATAGGATTCTTTGATCAGCGATGATTGGTTATCCTGCACACTCCTCTTGGAGTCTTTTGTATGTAACAGTCCTACTTTTAATTTTTTTATTTGCCGAGTTTTTTCAACCTTGCTTCGAATTAGAATACTTTATGAAATTTAAAATTATGATTTGTGCATCGTAGCATCTTGAGCATTCCAATTGCTAGGCCACAAACTGTACGGTTGAAAACGATAAGATTTAAAAAATTTTTTTTTATTTAACGCAAGGTTGAAATTCTCGCTACTGCCAAGTCCTATTTTTCAATGCTATTAGGTAATCTGCTAAAACAATTTCCTAAGCCATTAAATACAGATCTCAAATAATTGTACGTCGTATCATTTAAATGCAATTTGCCCTTTTGTTATTTTATATTTATATTGGCGAAGCCATTTGATGAAACGACCCATATTTTGTTGAAACTATTCTATCTTCTCGATTTGTACATCTCTGGTACACCGATAGCAAAATACAATTAGTGTTGGCTTACTATTTATTTTTCACCTACTAAGCTATCCTTGCTATGGATACACCAGAAAGGTCAAATCGAATCCTATATCAAAAAAAAATTTTCTAAGCAAAACTAGTCAGACAGTATTCTCCTTGAGCCCTTTGCCACACGTTGCAATTTAGCAGACTCTATTCAAAAGTTTATAGATCTACGCCACCGTGTGAGCAAAAAAAACAAAGAGGATAATGTCGGCTACTTCCTGATATTATTATTCTGTTTGCATTTTTCGTATGGGGAGATGTTTTTACCCATTTTTGAATTATTTTATTTGGGCGCCATATTGTTATGTGTCCCCGAGTTATCGAACCCAACGCGGCCCGCTCCGGCTAGCTTGCGGATTAGGGGGGAATTCTTAACCCGCCGCGCAGGGTCGAGGGAGTAACAATAAATTCTACTTCCTCAAAGTAGAATTTAAAAAAGAAAAAAACCGAACAATTATAAATTTAAATAAACTTTAATAAAAAAAACTTTCCAAAAAAAACTCCTCAAAACCTGTCCGTACAAAAGAGGGAAAGATACGATTTCTCCCTGTGCACCCGCCCAACCTGTGATACCCAATCCATATTAGGGATATCACCCACGACCAACCATCGCCAATCACCCTACCCCAAAATCACCAACCTGGGCGAAATACCATCCCCCTTTAAATTAAATTTAGCACAATTTCATTTTACCAAAACGTTATAAATCAAGATTTATTAATAAAAATTTTCATTATAGCCTAGATGGAGGATTTCAAAACCGAAATATTATCAGCATGCAAATGACCCTTTTGCAATTCGCAAAAGTGATATTAAATAAATTTAAAGAAAATTATTACCTAAGAAAATTACGTTATACAAAATAAAAGTATAGTTATTGCGAAAACTTTCAAATAAATTACATATAACACAATCAAATCAAATTAAATACGCATCAACCTAAATTATTAAACTGACTGTTTTAAAAGCAGTGAAACATTTAAGTCCAAAAAAAACTACGTTTAAAATTACGTTACAGTTTTGCACAACCAAACACAAAGAAAATTTTCGCACCAACCAAAAAAAATATATAAATTATAAAAATATTATAAAGACAAAATTATAAATGTAATAAACAAATAATCAATTAAAAATAAGACCGAATTTTAAATCAGCGTTCTAGAAATTCCTAAGATCAATGCACGTAAGTATTCACGTTCGCATAATTATAATTACCCCTAATTATAAGTTCTATAAAGAGCGCTCTTGTAGATCTTGGGTATAATAGTTCCCCACAAAATTCCCAATAAAAATTTCCCCTTTAGGAATTTCCTCACAAGTTAGATCGCGGTGAAAATTACAAAAAAAAATAAAAAAAACGAATTACACCTAACTTAACTAAATACACCATACGTGCTCTCTCACAAAAACCACGAATCTCGTTTCGTTCCACTGATGTTCGATTTTCAAATGTCTTCTTGCCCGGGTTTACACTTCGGGTTTCTTTTCTTTCAAAATGGACGCGTTCGTATATACGGATTTAAAAATTAAAAATGGCAGCGCTCAGACGCTATTTTTACCCACCAAAAATTATTTTTTTAAAAAAAAATGGAGGAAATTATGGTAAAACCAAAAAATGGTGGCTGGCACTTATCTTGTGAGTGGCGCTCCTTTTTCTTTCTTGGAAATTATGACCAGCTTTGTGTCCGTCTCCGCCGCCAGCCACACTAATAAATTAAAGTTTATTAGCTGTGTCGTACAAACAGAAATTATGCCAGCAATGTAACTTACATTGAGTTCTACTTCCTTCTTTCACAATTAAAACGTCCTCTATATCCGCTTAAGCCTTTTGCCTTAAAATTTGCTTCCTAAATCAAAAATTAAATTTGTACAAAACGACTAACTAAAATCTAAAATCTTAAATATTTTTACCTCTTTCAATCCTATTAGTCTACAAATCACCAAAATCACACAGGATGGAACCTTCTTAATTTGCACGCCGCGTATATAAATTTCTAAAGAAAAACTCAAATAAAACACCTTATTTTCTTTAATTTAATTTAAAAATTTTACCGAACTCACTTTTTTTAAACAAAAACTTTATGCGCCAAAATTTATTTTATTTTACTTTATTTAAAAGGAAAACGGATCCGCGGACACAACTTAATAAAATGAACTTTACACTGGTACTAATCTTTTTGGATCAATTCGGTTACCACCAAACCTAAATTACACAAAACTACGGCGAAAAAAACTGTATTAAAAAAAAATTATATATTCCGTTTTAAACAAATAGCCAGCCTCATATTCACAAATTTTCGCAACACTCAACAGTTTCCATACACCCATACCGACACACCTTGTAAACCCTTTTCCAGTATGCAAGTCCCGCAGCATGTTGTAAAGTTCTTTTTATAAAGCATCCCTGACCTTAACCAACTTTTCGGTATGTCGTTGAACACACCCAAGGAACATTTGGCTTTTTTGACATTCTGACATTTCAGAAACGGAACACAAAAAAAAACAAAGACGCATTTCACGCCGCTAAATCTTTTGCTTTATTAAAATTAAATTATCAAAATAAATAAAAAAAACATCGCGGATTACGTCGCCACTACCGATGAAAGCCCAAATTTTTCCTGGCCAGCAGCAGTTACCAGTTTTTTTCCACACATGCCGAACTTTAGAAACCCACCATTGACGTGCAGCTGTGAAATGGGATTTTCTTTTGTTTCTTGGTTTCGAGCTAATTGTATGTAAGTCCCTAAATAAATATCCACACATAGTATTATTTAAACCTCGATAAAACCAATATTTTTAATTTCTTTACAGATCATTTCCATTTGCGATTGTGACTCTACTCGGGAACCAAGGCCCAGCATGTGAAGCATTTCTATTTTTGCCCTATACCGTAAAAAAAAATGTTTGCCAAAACTCGGATCCACAAACTAACGTTTTCTAAGGCGCAACTATGGTGAGGATTGTAAACAATATTATAAATATAAATCATGTTTCGTCACAATTTGACTTTAATTTCATCTCAGGTCAGAGGTGTAAACCCTACATATACTTTTATGTGCTTTGCACTCGTTAGCGCAATAACACACGCAACAAAACTCTACGAGGACTAGGATGTTCCCTTGGGACCTCCGCGGTATACGTAGTGTGCATGTGTATTTTGGTAAGTATGTAAGAGAAGTATATTGCTCCCTATCAGTTTAATTGTATGCAATTTTTTTTTCCAATGAATTGACAGATGGAGAAACAAATTATAGTGCTATTTTTGCAGAAAAATGGATACGTTGAACCATATTAGGTTATGCACGGTGCCCAACGAAGGCTTCCGCCCACGCCCTGAGTGTCTCATGCATATACGACTGCATTAGCCGGGCTTCACTACTTAAGCTAAAATTTGATTTTTTTTCCTTGTTTTTTTTTTCCTTACAAACTTTTTCTTTCTCTTTTTTCAGGTATCAACTCTAACGCAACGGATCATCATTCGCATTCACCATCGACAGACGATTAGTGCGAACATCTGTGATGCACATATTTACGGGAAGTTTTGATTTATAAGAACCTTACTTTGTGGTAAATTTTTGTTTTTTTTTTTCTCAGGTACTTATGGAAATATTGAAGACGGACATAGTAAACTATAGCAAAAGCCAAAAATAATCAACATGAAAGGACATCGAACAACATAAACACGCTCAATTAAATCCTAGACTTAACTTATAAATTGGTAAATATTGCACTTTTTCTTTAGTATTATCAATTTGTGGCCTATGATCTAATATTGCACGCATTTATGTTGTTTTTTTTTTCTAAGTTCAAAAAAAATATATTTTTATTATTGCCTCTGTCCCTCTTTCGATATTGCCTCTTCCCTATTGCTTTATGTCCTTAGCATGGAACACTCCCAAAGGTTTCCCGTTCAAGGTTTCTAATTCGTATAAATTATTGCCCACTGGTTTAACTATTCGACACTTAATAAACTTTTTTGCAAATTTAGAATTGATATTATTTTTGAAATCACTCAACGTGAAGGTTCTCTTAAAGACTTCCTGACCTGGCGTAAACTTTACTTCACGAGATCGTTTGTTATATCTCTCTGCACTCTTTTCGTAAGCTATATGCATATTTTTCTTAACTTTATCCCTGATTAAGGCAACCCTATCTGCTTTATTCAAAATTCTAAAATTTGATTCACTCAATGAATTCAGTTTTCTGGCGAGTTTATAATCGGTACCGCTGGAATACATTTCGTGGCCAAAAAGAGCCAAAAATGGGGTTATACCAGTTGCGGCATGTACTGAGGTTCTTAACGCGCATTCAATCTCTGACAAGTAGAGATCCCAGTCCCTATGATCTGATTTCATATATGACCTAATCGCATTCAGAACCGATTGGTTCACGCGTTCAGCCGCGTTCGATTGTGGAGCATAGCAACCTGTTTTCATATGAGTTATTTTATAATCTGCTACCATTTTAGTGAAATCTTTAGAGGTGAATTGTTTCCCGTTGTCGGAATGTAACACCTCCGGCACTCCAAATTCATGAAAGATTTCTGAAATCAAAAACTTAATAATGTTAGCAGAAGTTGCCTCGCGCATTGCCTTTAGAAAAGTGAATTTTGTGAAATGATCCACCACAATGAAAATGTAAGCATTCCCTCCTTTTGATCTGGGATATTTTCCCAAGAAGTCGATGTAAATCTTTTGGAACGGCCTTTCCGTTATGACTTCTTGGCCAATACCCGGATTCAACTGCTGGTTTGTTGACTTCGACTCTTTGCAGATGACACAATTTCGTATATAGTTTCTCACTTGTACGGCCATATTTGGCCAGTAATAAAATTTACGCAACCGATGCAGTGTTTTTGTGACTCCACCATGTGCTGTTATTTCGGGCTCATGAGCCTTTGCTATCAACGTTGACGTTAAAGCCTCTGGTATCCACAACTTCCATTGTAGTTCATCCACTCCATCTTGATCAAAATGCAACCTTTTGTACACAATATTTTCTTCAACTTTTAAGTCTGGCAACTTTTCCTGATTTTCTTGTACAGTTTTAGCCAAGTCCACATACGCTTGAGATTCAAATTCTGTCGTTTCTATATCTAGAAAATCTTCAGTATTTGCAACTAGCTCCTCCACCGACCGCGACAAAGTGTCCGCCACCACATTATCTGTACCCTTTCGGTGCTCTATTTGAAAATCATATGCTTGTAGTTGCAACGACCATCTGGCAAGCCTACCACTTAAGTCTTTAAGGGACATAAGCCATTTCAAGCTGGCATGGTCGGTGACAACAGTGAATGGCATCATTTCTATATATGGGCGAAATCGTTTGACGGCTAGAACGGCTGCGAGGCACTCCTTTTCTGTAACACTATAGTTACGTTGGCAGCTATTTAATTTTTGGGAAAAATACGCTATCGGATTCTCCTGGCCTTCTGAGTCCTTTTGGTACAGTACTGCACCTAAGCCGACATGCGAGGCATCGCACTGTACCCAGAACCTTTTTGCGAAATCAGGGTGCCTGAGAACCGGAGCTGTAATTAATGCCTGTTTCAAAACGTTAAATGCCTCGATCGCCTCTGCCGTCATAACAAATTTCGTGCTCTTTTTCAAAGTGTCACTGAGCGGCGCTGACACTCCTGCAAAATTCTTAATAAATCGCCGGTACCATCCGGCTGTCCCTAAGAAGCTTCTTACTTCTCTCACATTTTTAGGTATAGGTATACGCTGAATAGCAGAGACTTTTTCGGGATCTGTTTTTAACATTCCTTCGCCTACCACAAAACCTAAATACCTCAACTCTTTAAAACAAAATTTGGACTTCTTCAGGCCTATCGTTAAATTTGCTCTTTTTAAGCAGTCTGCGACTTCACTCAAAACTTGTAAATGGGTATCAAAATCCGGGGCTATTATTAAAAGGTCGTCTAAATAGGTGAAAACATGAGACTTTAGGCGTGCTGGTATTACTTTATCCATTAAACGGCACAGGCGCTGTGCCGCATTGCATAGCCCAAAGGGCATCATTGCAAATTGGTACAGCGGCCTGCCCGGTACCGTGAAAGCCGTATAGGGTCTACTTTTTTCTGCTAGGGAAATCTGCCAAAAAGCGAATTTGAGATCGACGCTACTAATGAAATATGTGTAATCGATACGACTGAGGATCCCTTCAATATTTTGAAGGGGATAAGCGTCCTTTATCGTTCTTTCGTTTAACTTTCGAGCGTCGAGACAAAATCGATTTTTGTCAGGTTTCCTTACAATGGTTACCCTGTTACTCCAGGGGCTCTCACTCTCTTCTATCACCCCTAGCTCTAACATTTTATCAAGCTCCTCGTATACCAACGCCTGCACTGCTGGTGACATGGGGTAGTGTCGATCCTTGACCGGCATTGCCCCTTCAATTAATTGAATTGTATGTTCTTCTAGTTCTGTCTTGCCTAATCCATGTTGTTCGAAAGTCAGAAATTTTTCGATCACTTTATTTAAACGCTGTTGTTGCTCGTAATTTAACTCGTGACGCTTCGGATCATCCATTGGACCATCAGATTTGTCATCCTCAAAATATTCCCTAATTTTTTCCGTACTTAACTCGGCCAACCCCACCACTTCGGGTGCCAATTCAAATTCGCGCCAGAAGTCGATCCCAAAATACGCATTTTGTTCCAAATCTGGACATACAAAAAATTGTATTGTTTTAATTTTTCTGTTGTATGAAACTTGTAACTTTACTTTTCCTAATATCCTATGCCTTTTTCCTGACGCTGTTTTCACAGACGAGTAATATTTTTCAATTTCGATTCCTGCATTTTCTAACCATTCTCGGCTGCCTTTGCCCAACAAACTTACTGATGCCCCACTATCAAGCAAACCACTTAATACTGAATCTTGTGTTTTCACATCGATATAAACTCTCGGATCTGATCTGTTTATACCTTCCACGGTTTCAGCAATTTGTTTTCTAACAGTTTTTCTTTTTGCGAAATTTTCCCTAGCTTTCTTAACCCTCCGGGTCAAACCTCGCATGCCTAAAAGTGGACCATCCCTAAAAATTTTATCCCTCGTATCATAATATCTCCTAACTCTTTCTTCAATGGGTACTATTTCTTTAAATTTTTGTGTTTTGTAATTTTCATTAAATTTTAGCGTTCTTTTTAAAATGTTGATTTTTGAATTTTTCAGATTTACTGCCTGTTCCTCAGATCTTTTATCATCAAATCGTGCCGGCAGATTTATTTTTTCGCGGGAGATAGATGAAGGCGTGACAATCCCGTGGTCATCACGTCTCTGTTGGTGTTTCCCGAAACGCAGTTGGGACATTTTGGAGTAATTACGTCTGCTAACCCACATTTGTAGCAAAACAGTGCACGTTGGATGGATGTACACTCCATGTAGACGTGCCCTGGCTGACGACAGTTCCAGCAAACTAGTGTGCCTTTTGCCCTCTGTTGCTGTGACTCCTGTTGCTGAATATAATGTGGTTGCTGTTGTTGCATTTGAGCCGTATGTTGCTTTTGGTGCGACTGAAATTGTTGCTGTTGTTGTGGCTGATATTGTTGCTGGTGTTTTGGTTGATATTGTTGTTGCTGTTTTTGCTGATATTGTTGCTGCTGTTGCCTGAACTTATGAACGGGAAGCACTTCTTCCACGTCATAATTCTCTTCAGCGAAAGGTATATTTTCAACCTCTTCAACGACTTCGTTTACATTGTGGCTACGATGTTGTTGGTATCTTTGTGGGAATTGTGCCCCGCTTCGGAAATCTCGGCGCAGAAAATGTGATTCGGCCTCGATACACTCATTCCGCAACTGTTCGAGGGTAAATACTGAAATTGGATACACGATTTTTGCTAGATTGTCTTTTAAGTTTCTTTTTATAATCTTGATCATATCTTGCTCGTTTACAGGACCTTTCAATTTTGACCGCAATTTATACATGGCGTGGAAAAACATTTCTACCGTTTCACCTGGAGTCTGTTTGCGTTCTACTAAATCCCGCATTAGCTCAAAATCGGATCTGCAGCTTCGATACTGCCGTAATAACGCGTCACGCAGGGTTCTCCAATCTGGAATGATATTGTTCCTTATCAAGAGCCAATACCAATCTTTGGCCTCCCCTTTCACTAATAAATGGAAATCGCGTAGCAATTGGTTCCACGGACAACCATAGTGGCAAGTTAAATGCTCTATCCTAAAGATAAAATCTTCGACTGACATTTCATCTGAACTTCCACTAAAAATTATGCCCCATTTATCAACGTTAAGAATCGCTGGAGATTGCCATGGAGTGAGGATTCGGTTATCGGTCTGTTGTGTGTATGGACGATTGTTGTTGTTGTTATTAAAATTAAACTCATTTGTACTTGCAGGTGGTATCGTCCTAGAATCTACATTTTGCCTACAACTAGCCTGGAAATTACTTGCAGCTGCTGGTATCGAAGTGGGTACGTTAGTCGCATTACCCCCAGGATTCAACTTCTGAGTAAGAACATGTACTAATTGTCCCATGTTAGCCTGAACGCATTCTGCAATTTTCTTTTCTAAGGACATTTGTAACGACACTCTATAACCTTCATTTGCTTTATTAACCAAATCGTTAACTAGAGCCTCATTTGCGTCTCTCATTACTTGATTCATATTGACTGCATTTTGACCTTGAGAGTTCTGATTAGTTGCTTGATTCATATAAGCAGTATTTTGCCTATGAGGGATTTGATGGGTTGGGGCCACGTTTTCCTGTGGATCATCCCTAGGGGGTTTCCTAACTGCACCTGTATTTGGAGCAGGGCCAACTGCGCCCTCTTGGTTGCCCAACATTATCGTCTCTGACAAGTCAATATAAAAATTTTCCCTTAGGTTATTAGCCTGTCCTAAATTCTCCTTATTCGCCACTTTTGATAACGGACTAGCCGTATTATATGACCTGTTTATTTCGTGAAGGTGTGATCTCTTTTTTCTTAATTTATCCCGATATGTACTTCCCATTTACAAAACTTGTAGTTCAAAATTTTAATTATTTAATTAACTTTTATAAAAATGTTTATAAGAAACAAGGGGGTTGTATTTCGCCTTCCCAAGTGATTTAAATTTGAGATAGGATTCTTTGATCAGCGATGATTGGTTATCCTGCACACTCCTCTTGGAGTCTTTTGTATGTAACAGTCCTACTTTTAATTTTTTTATTTGCCGAGTTTTTTCAACCTTGCTTCGAATTAGAATACTTTATGAAATTTAAAATTATGATTTGTGCATCGTAGCATCTTGAGCATTCCAATTGCTAGGCCACAAACTGTACGGTTGAAAACGATAAGATTTAAAAAATTTTTTTTTATTTAACGCAAGGTTGAAATTCTCGCTACTGCCAAGTCCTATTTTTCAATGCTATTAGGTAATCTGCTAAAACAATTTCCTAAGCCATTAAATACAGATCTCAAATAATTGTACGTCGTATCATTTAAATGCAATTTGCCCTTTTGTTATTTTATATTTATATTGGCGAAGCCATTTGATGAAACGACCCATATTTTGTTGAAACTATTCTATCTTCTCGATTTGTACATCTCTGGTACACCGATAGCAAAATACAATTAGTGTTGGCTTACTATTTATTTTTCACCTACTAAGCTATCCTTGCTATGGATACACCAGAAAGGTCAAATCGAATCCTATATCAAAAAAAAATTTTCTAAGCAAAACTAGTCAGACAGTATTCTCCTTGAGCCCTTTGCCACACGTTGCAATTTAGCAGACTCTATTCAAAAGTTTATAGATCTACGCCACCGTGTGAGCAAAAAAAACAAAGAGGATAATGTCGGCTACTTCCTGATATTATTATTCTGTTTGCATTTTTCGTATGGGGAGATGTTTTTACCCATTTTTGAATTATTTTATTTGGGCGCCATATTGTTATGTGTCCCCGAGTTATCGAACCCAACGCGGCCCGCTCCGGCTAGCTTGCGGATTAGGGGGGAATTCTTAACCCGCCGCGCAGGGTCGAGGGAGTAACAATAAATTCTACTTCCTCAAAGTAGAATTTAAAAAAGAAAAAAACCGAACAATTATAAATTTAAATAAACTTTAATAAAAAAAACTTTCCAAAAAAAACTCCTCAAAACCTGTCCGTACAAAAGAGGGAAAGATACGATTTCTCCCTGTGCACCCGCCCAACCTGTGATACCCAATCCATATTAGGGATATCACCCACGACCAACCATCGCCAATCACCCTACCCCAAAATCACCAACCTGGGCGAAATACCATCCCCCTTTAAATTAAATTTAGCACAATTTCATTTTACCAAAACGTTATAAATCAAGATTTATTAATAAAAATTTTCATTATAGCCTAGATGGAGGATTTCAAAACCGAAATATTATCAGCATGCAAATGACCCTTTTGCAATTCGCAAAAGTGATATTAAATAAATTTAAAGAAAATTATTACCTAAGAAAATTACGTTATACAAAATAAAAGTATAGTTATTGCGAAAACTTTCAAATAAATTACATATAACACAATCAAATCAAATTAAATACGCATCAACCTAAATTATTAAACTGACTGTTTTAAAAGCAGTGAAACATTTAAGTCCAAAAAAAACTACGTTTAAAATTACGTTACAGTTTTGCACAACCAAACACAAAGAAAATTTTCGCACCAACCAAAAAAAATATATAAATTATAAAAATATTATAAAGACAAAATTATAAATGTAATAAACAAATAATCAATTAAAAATAAGACCGAATTTTAAATCAGCGTTCTAGAAATTCCTAAGATCAATGCACGTAAGTATTCACGTTCGCATAATTATAATTACCCCTAATTATAAGTTCTATAAAGAGCGCTCTTGTAGATCTTGGGTATAATAGTTCCCCACAAAATTCCCAATAAAAATTTCCCCTTTAGGAATTTCCTCACAAGTTAGATCGCGGTGAAAATTACAAAAAAAAATAAAAAAAACGAATTACACCTAACTTAACTAAATACACCATACGTGCTCTCTCACAAAAACCACGAATCTCGTTTCGTTCCACTGATGTTCGATTTTCAAATGTCTTCTTGCCCGGGTTTACACTTCGGGTTTCTTTTCTTTCAAAATGGACGCGTTCGTATATACGGATTTAAAAATTAAAAATGGCAGCGCTCAGACGCTATTTTTACCCACCAAAAATTATTTTTTTAAAAAAAAATGGAGGAAATTATGGTAAAACCAAAAAATGGTGGCTGGCACTTATCTTGTGAGTGGCGCTCCTTTTTCTTTCTTGGAAATTATGACCAGCTTTGTGTCCGTCTCCGCCGCCAGCCACACTAATAAATTAAAGTTTATTAGCTGTGTCGTACAAACAGAAATTATGCCAGCAATGTAACTTACATTGAGTTCTACTTCCTTCTTTCACAATTAAAACGTCCTCTATATCCGCTTAAGCCTTTTGCCTTAAAATTTGCTTCCTAAATCAAAAATTAAATTTGTACAAAACGACTAACTAAAATCTAAAATCTTAAATATTTTTACCTCTTTCAATCCTATTAGTCTACAAATCACCAAAATCACACAGGATGGAACCTTCTTAATTTGCACGCCGCGTATATAAATTTCTAAAGAAAAACTCAAATAAAACACCTTATTTTCTTTAATTTAATTTAAAAATTTTACCGAACTCACTTTTTTTAAACAAAAACTTTATGCGCCAAAATTTATTTTATTTTACTTTATTTAAAAGGAAAACGGATCCGCGGACACAACTTAATAAAATGAACTTTACACTGGTACTAATCTTTTTGGATCAATTCGGTTACCACCAAACCTAAATTACACAAAACTACGGCGAAAAAAACTGTATTAAAAAAAAATTATATATTCCGTTTTAAACAAATAGCCAGCCTCATATTCACAAATTTTCGCAACACTCAACAGTTTCCATACACCCATACCGACACACCTTGTAAACCCTTTTCCAGTATGCAAGTCCCGCAGCATGTTGTAAAGTTCTTTTTATAAAGCATCCCTGACCTTAACCAACTTTTCGGTATGTCGTTGAACACACCCAAGGAACATTTGGCTTTTTTGACATTCTGACATTTCAGAAACGGAACACAAAAAAAAACAAAGACGCATTTCACGCCGCTAAATCTTTTGCTTTATTAAAATTAAATTATCAAAATAAATAAAAAAAACATCGCGGATTACGTCGCCACTACCGATGAAAGCCCAAATTTTTCCTGGCCAGCAGCAGTTACCAGTTTTTTTCCACACATGCCGAACTTTAGAAACCCACCATTGACGTGCAGCTGTGAAATGGGATTTTCTTTTGTTTCTTGGTTTCGAGCTAATTGTATGTAAGTCCCTAAATAAATATCCACACATAGTATTATTTAAACCTCGATAAAACCAATATTTTTAATTTCTTTACAGATCATTTCCATTTGCGATTGTGACTCTACTCGGGAACCAAGGCCCAGCATGTGAAGCATTTCTATTTTTGCCCTATACCGTAAAAAAAAATGTTTGCCAAAACTCGGATCCACAAACTAACGTTTTCTAAGGCGCAACTATGGTGAGGATTGTAAACAATATTATAAATATAAATCATGTTTCGTCACAATTTGACTTTAATTTCATCTCAGGTCAGAGGTGTAAACCCTACATATACTTTTATGTGCTTTGCACTCGTTAGCGCAATAACACACGCAACAAAACTCTACGAGGACTAGGATGTTCCCTTGGGACCTCCGCGGTATACGTAGTGTGCATGTGTATTTTGGTAAGTATGTAAGAGAAGTATATTGCTCCCTATCAGTTTAATTGTATGCAATTTTTTTTTCCAATGAATTGACAGATGGAGAAACAAATTATAGTGCTATTTTTGCAGAAAAATGGATACGTTGAACCATATTAGGTTATGCACGGTGCCCAACGAAGGCTTCCGCCCACGCCCTGAGTGTCTCATGCATATACGACTGCATTAGCCGGGCTTCACTACTTAAGCTAAAATTTGATTTTTTTTCCTTGTTTTTTTTTTCCTTACAAACTTTTTCTTTCTCTTTTTTCAGGTATCAACTCTAACGCAACGGATCATCATTCGCATTCACCATCGACAGACGATTAGTGCGAACATCTGTGATGCACATAT